>CAKZFK010000117.1:0-34880 GCA_936440205.1 Lepidonotus clava | reverse complement strand
TAGGAGTAAAGTACTCAAATATTGTTCTAACCCAGCAAACACACAACGTCCAGACAACGTTTTGCTACATTACCTTTTCACAACATTCAATGAAAAACGTGGTGGCAATGTTGCTACAACGTAATTCACAATGTTTTCTTGAAACATACTTGCAACATTGCAAAATGACGTTGTGACAACGTCATTTTCACAACATTGTGACAACATTACTTTCACAACGTTGTAGCAACATTGTATGGCAACATAATAGCAACCTGCAGGTGGCACCACTGTTTGAAAAGTACTAAATTTCAAAAACGTTTTATGATTTAAGCAATTTAGGAAAATAATTTGATATTTGTTTTGCATTAAAATGCAAGAACATGATGTCCTGAACCAGGGAGTATTGTTTATGCTCATAATATTTTAGAATTATGATATGAGGGGATAAATTGAAATTAAAGCTGAAGTTAAACACCTTTTTTGAAGCTGGTCTATAAGGTACAGGCTATTCAGCATTGAGAGTCCTAAGTTGTAAATGCAACTCAACATGATCTAACATAGATGATAGTTATGTTGATTTTAGAATGCAAAATGTACTCTGATTTCAGATGCACTCTGACTTCAAAACTAATGGATGATTAATAAAGAGTTTCTTATTGTATTTTTTCATAGTTTAGACAAAAGTTTAGGGACAACACAAAAAGTCCCTAAACCATAATACATAGGCCTATTTAATTCATTATTGGATTGAATGACAGGCGGCAGAAATATTACCAACCCTTTCAGGGCCTCTCATTGTATCATATTCTTGAATGTTGTTAATTTTATCTCCATAAAAGAAAGGGAACTAAAAAATATTCCTTTAGGTTGTAAAAAGGTTGTAAAATGGTAACATTACAACGTTGTGAACAACGTTGCTGCAACCTTTCTGGGAGTCCACATTTTTACGTTGTAAAAACGTAAAATTACAACGTTGTAACAACTAAAGTGCAACGTTGTAGCAACGTTGTAGCAACGTAAAATTGTTAGCTGGGAATGAACTTAACGCCTGGCATGTGCAAAATCGATTGTCTTCATGCCAAGTTCCTTAAGGAGAGAGTGGGGGGATGAACTACTTTTTTTGTGTTGGCCGCACTAAAATGCTCATAACTCTCTTGATATATAAAATGTCTGAGCATAACATATACCAGAAAAAAGCTGACTATTATATCGATCTAACTGTATGGGTAATATAAATATCAGTTGGTAAATCACTAAGAAATATGGCTTCAAAAATTATACTCACATTTTTACACTTTTATTTTTTGAACAAGAACCTTTCGCTTGATAATGACTCAAGGGCTATGAAACTTCTTAAATATTTTAGAGACATCCTTCCCAAGGGTAGAGTGTCTCAAAAACGTGATCTGTAGGTCCTGGTTAGTGTTTTAACCATTGAGGTACTAATAAATAAGAAATCCGTGTTTAAAAACATTCTTTTATTGATTTCAAGAGTAAATTCTAGATTAACTAATTATGATAACCCTAGATAACTGAGGCATTCAGCTTTAATATGATAAATAATATGGGACCCAAACGGCAGTCATGATGTAAATACGCACAGCTGTTGCAAATTGGACGCTGATCCCCTGTTTAACCTTAACATGATCTCTTCTGAGGAAATATTTTACTTTAGGATGTACACTAATGTGAAAAGAAAATTCAGACCCCCCTTTCTCCTCAGGGATGGATTCAATTTGTACAGGAAATGTAGGGGTGTAGACGGGTTCCCATGTCATGTGTCAAATCTAAAAAATGGCCCTGTCGCCTGTCGTTATAACTCAGTTAATACCCATGTTGTATGTTGAAATAGCCCTGTCCCATGTCACTATCTTGTTAAAGCCCATGTCGCATGTCAAATTTAAGAAAAGAGCAATGTCATTTGTCACTTAGTTGCCATTATGCCTGTCAAATTTAAAGAACGGCTGTGTCGATGTGTCGAATTGAAGAAAAGCCCATGTCACTGTGGTGATTTTAGGGGTCTTAACCCATAAATGTCGAACCCTTCCACCACCCCTGGTGCACATGTTGTGAACAGAAGGGGGATGGAGGAGGGGGTCACAGTTTTTTACATCCCCCCGGGGGTGCCACTTCGTGCAAAGTGTGCCCAGATGTGTGTGTAAAAAGTGAAGGACACAGGTGTCATTTCAGCCTTGAGGGAGTGAAATGAGTGGTACTACTTTCACACAATATTGGTCTCAGATTAGCCCAGGCCACTCAATGTGACTACATTTTACAAAAGTAGCCACCCCACTCCCATTTTTAGGGGGTCAGATTTGATCCTGATACGATTACTGTGTGATTAGAACAGCAGAAATCCTTCAATGTGGGTCTCTCTGACATATGATCCCTTCAAAATGGGCATGTTTTGTTATGAGAAAAGAGTCCTTCAATATTGGTCCATATCTGAATCCTTGACACACACATCCAGGCATAATCATATCACTCAAGTTGCACCCCCAGGTACATCCCTTGTACGCAGGACAAAGAAAAGAAAAGAAAAAAGCCCAGTGCCAGGGTCTTTTTCAGTTGTTGGGTTATTGTCCATACATGTGTCTTAGTACAGGGAAGGGATGCCATGAGAAGGTTGTGTTTTTTGCTCTAGGGGTAATATTTTAAAGAGATATCAGTAAATTTATGAAAAATTGTGATAAAGTGTCTTAAACTAACATTTTGTGTATTATTCAAATAACCTACCCTAAATATTTTATTTTGTTCGAAAATGCCCCTGTTTGGAATATGTCAATATATGTAACATTTTGTTCACATGATTTACAATATATTACTCATTTAATTGCCATATAATACTATTTCTTTCTGATTCCTGTAAAAAATCAGTTGTACACTTTATCGGAAACTCCAACTTGAAGATATTCCAACCTCAAACAGAAAGAAATATTCATTTCTAGATAATAAAGTATTTTTGAACTAGCAACTTTCTTATTGTTAAAGTCATATTCTACTATCAAATAACTTGATAGATACTGAATAAATCCAATCATTAGAATATGCCATGTAACTTTATTGAAAATTAAGAACATGGTTCATGTTAATTATTACATCAGAGATTAATTACTTAGCATTGATCTGTCTTCTCTTTTTCAGAACGACTTGGACGACAACTGTATATAGATAATTGAGAATGAAGGAGAACTTTATTTTCTGACCGATATTGCCATGTGCCATTTGTTACTCTGTATAGATCACTACCGTGATTGCTATATAATAAATGCTATGTGAAACAGAACATGATAAACGTTTATAAAAACTGAATTGACATTGATCATTTTAAATCTGTAAAATCTATCATAAGGACTTCTGTAATGCAAACTGAACAATGGATTCCTCAAGAAGAACATGCTGAATTATCATATAGACACTAAAGGCAGTAAGCTATTGAGTAATTAATCTCATATTCTAGTAAAATCTCATCACTGAAGTGATGATGAAAACAATCGAAAGTCCTTATGAAAAGAAAGTGTTCCAACTGATCGATGCGATCAGAAAGCTATCAAAAAGTTTCCAATAGATTTGAAAACTTCACAAGGAATGCCTCATCCTTTCGAAAATAAAAAAGGGACCAAAGGTAAAGCACATATTTTCCAGAATCTCTGATGTTCTGTTGTGTTTTTAAATGTATTGGACATAAATGTTCCTTAGTTTTAAGTAGTAAACTTGAAATGATATTCAGTATAATCAGATGCAATCTATTGTTTTGAATAAAAACATGCAAGACAAAACTCTCTTATGTACATGTTATACACCTCATGACTGATATAGCAGTAACTTTGCTTCAATGGTGATGTTTGTTTTCTGTTTAAAGAAAGAAGGAACTACCTTAAAGGGAACCAAAAGCAATGATGGGTCAAAATGTTGCAAATTCTGTTAACCATTGGAATATATTCCATGGCCATAACCTAGGCCTGTTGTAAATATAGACTGTCAATAAAGACCTAAACTACATCAAAATACATTCAAACTTGTCCCCTGGTCAATTTTGGTGACCCACCCAAATTGGTTTGTTTACAAACAATGCTGTCTTCAGGTGCAAATGATATGAGCATTATGAAATTCACATAAAGTTACAGTTAGTTAACATGATTTATACCGTACCAATGGGTAAAAATACTCTTGGAATGTATTTTCATAATTATTTGAGTTTGAGAAAAAAATTGTCATATTTGGACACATCATTGCTTTTGGCTCCCTTGAATTCTCACTACTATGGAAAGCCCATTTTCTGTATTTTTCTTACAGACTAGCCTTTCCGTATTTCAGTGCTTCAACATTATGAAAACACAATCTATATTTAGAAAAGGGTCTGCCACCCTCCCTGTGATGAATATCTAACCTAGGGGTCTCCTAATTATTTGAAAGAGACTTTGGAATAGGGATTTATCTTTTATTTCAAGGCTAGGTGGTGGATGGCCTTAAACTCATGAAGAATTCGTTGGAATATTTCATAGATTTGGATTTGCAAGGCACCCTGCAAAAATTAGGGCAACCTGTTTTTGGTAGTTGCACCATACCAGTAGTCTTCTCTTCTACACAATCTCTAATGGTTTGGAATGAAAGGAATGTGTGCCTACCTATACTTTAGTTTTTTTATTGTGTTTATTTCCTTGTCGGGTTTGTAAAGCAGGAAGAAACCCTCCCAGTTAGTTTAACATTAGGGATTAATTATTAGTTTAACATGTTTAAAAGACATTTAGAAAACAACAGGCGTCTGTCTCCAAAATTACCCAAAAAGGGATAGATAGCCAACGATTAGCACAGATCTTCTTGTGGTGCCATCTGTCTACTATATAGAACACATCTCTTGTTAGATATCTAAATGATATTAAACAAGGTGTTAACATGACTATACTAATGCATTCAATGTAAGATTAAAGTCAATTCTCCCTACCAAGGTTAGCTGATTTACAGTATTCTAAGCACCTGCAGGTTAATTTGGACTAATTTTGTCGACAAAAACACAGCAAAAGCTATATAGAAAACAAACAAATAATTGTTATATATCCATAGATAATGAATGAATTTCCAAACAACTTAGAAAATGTTAAACATATGTGTAAACATTTTGAAAAATAATGATCATTAGTTTTTCCCCATGTTTAATAACAAATAATGATAGGATTAATACAAATTTCTATGCAAAAGCCTTGTGATTTGTCGACAAATTACTCAGCATGCATCCTGATCTAGGCTAACCTGCAGGTAGACCTCAGAAATTTGGCTATCCGTAGTTGGGAGAATTGATGAAGTCAAGCCCCATCATATCTCTATTAATTTATGTTTGTATTTATACATATTATATATATATATATATATATATATACATACATACATGTACACACACACACACACACACACACACACACACACACACACACACACACACACACACACACGCATGCATACATACATACATACATGCGTACATAAGGTGGCTTCACTGCTGTTGGCTGCAAAGGTTGCCCCGTAAGCATTGCGGGATTTCATTTACAAGCTCAGTCTGATCAGACAGTGTTTTGCCATCGAACCACTTATTAGACCCATGCATGAAATCTAAAGACACAAAATCAAGCATTGCCCAGTTTTGATGCATTTTCCACCAATTTTCCATGCATTTATCTGAAACATCTCATTTTCTCCAAAATATTTATTGTCCAAAATTCATATGTGATGGTTCAAACTGTTTAATACACTTAACTCTGAATTATATTAACACAATAATTTGTGCAGATCATTATGTTTTTTCTATTTTCAACAAGGGAATCAATCATTCTATCACTGACTAAAAATGGAAAAAAAGTCTTATTTCTTATGTAAATGCATTTCCTCTGGTCTGACATTTCCCAACACAATGTAGCATTCTGATACATATGGTATTGATCGTCCTAAAAGTAAATGATTATTCAACATGACAGATATAAGTAGTATGCTGTTGTGATGTCACACTTTTATTTTTCTAAATTCTACCATATTTTCACCATTTCATACATAAAAATACTTCAGTGTATGAAAACTAGGGACTAAAATGCATCAACATAGGGGACAGGTGTGTCAAAACTGAGAAATCAACACATGAAAGTTATTTGATAATAACTTGACCATAAGATTAGATTCTTAAAATTTTATGTTGAGATATTATGGTCAAACAATCCCAGCTACAATAAAAATATGGATAACCATGAATATATAGATTATTTTTACAGATGAATGAGAAAGAATCTGTTTTGGGTTTTTAAGTGCGTCAAAACCTGCCCCTGTTCTCTATCTTTATCAATTCAAGCCTTATTTTAATAAGGTCCGTCATTAAGCAATGATAAAATGACTAAATCTAGGTTTAAATTCTCTCTTCATAATTCAAAATTTTCTCTTTTTTCTTTTCAATGCATTTGTATAACTGCTATGATATCATTTTGAATACATTTTGCTACTTCATATCAATTTTGTAATCAAATTTTGTAATCAAGATTTATTATTTTCTATTTTTATTAATCATTTTCTATTTACATTTTCTATTTAATATTTTCTATCTTTATTAATCATTTTTATTTTTGGATAATTATTTGCATCTATCGATTATTTATCAATCAGGTATTGATGAATCATTTATTTATTCATTTACTAGTAACTAAATTACAATTCTTTTGCCATTTATTTTATTTTTGTCATCAGTTATTTAGTGTCTTTTCATCTATTTATCAAGCATTAAATGCTTGATAAATAGATGAAAAGATAAAAATAAAAATTAATGAGTAAATGAATAACAAATTTTGTTATTCATTTACTCATTAATTTTCATTTTTGTTTGGATTAAAATATATAATTTGTATTTATTTATTAGTTTTTGTCATTTAATTATTGATTATTTTCATTCATCAATTGATTATTAATAATCAATTATTGGTGACCTATTCAGTTATCCATTTATTGATAATTTATCTATTTGTTATTTGTTTTTCATTTTTATTCACTTATTATAATCAATTAACTTTTAGTCATAATCATTAATTAATTTATTATCTATAGTTTATTTATCATTAACCCTTTCCAGACCGTGGGGAAGCCAATTTTTACATATTTTTAAATGTCTTTGGAGATAAAAATGCTTTTAGTTGCTTGTTTTCTACAGAGAATTACAACATATCATATATCAATGGAAAGCTCATAACCTAAGGATTCTAGATTTTGCATTGGAATTACAGAATTATTCTTTTCTGGTCACATGACCAGGGTCACATGACCCGACAATTTTTAAGAAAAATGGGAATTTTGTGTCAATTTTTCAGAAAATCAAGCAAAAAAGGGTTAAATATTGATTTTCTCAGAAAGTTTTGAACTGAGGAAATATAGTACATGTTATATGCAAGAAAATGTAGATTGTTTTCCTACATAGGTACAGCCAATCTATAAATATTTGTCAATGACGGAACCTTGGAAATGTGTGAAAATTTGTCAAAATTATTAATTTTCTTTATTTTTCACAATCAGGGGCAAGAAAACATTAATAATTTGAAAAATAAATATGGATGAATTATTTTCAAAATGAAATACATTAAGAAATAGTTCTTGGCTAATCACAAACCTGTCTTGAATGGGTAAAAGTTTATTTTTCTGAAGGTTTGGTTTGTTATTTTGCACGCATAACTTAGATTTTTGAAGTTGAAAGTGGTTCATGAATTAATCAGTGATGTGAGACCTGAAGTTTTGCACTGACCATGAATTTTGGACAGGGGGTAAAGCGATCAAAGTTTATTTTTCTGAAGGTTTGGTTTGTTATTTTGCATGCATAACTTAGATTTTTGAAGTTGAAAGTGGTTCATGAATTAATGAGTGATGTGAGACCTGAAGTTTTGCACTTGTAGTATTTATGGTTGTGAGACCTGAAGGTCTGCCGATTGTCACTTCCGGTTTGGCGGCAAAGAGTCAGTTGAGCACATGGCCACCTGTAGAGTGGAAGCTACTTGCATTTGTGAGTTGTAATGTGTCCTAGTTGTAATAAATAGATGTAAACACAACAAATGGCGACTGAGGATTGAGGAACAAGGTGGTAGGACTATCTGAAAGTGTGAAAATCTTTCTGTGAAGTCTGGTAAAGTGGACTTTTCTCAAAATGCCTGAGGGAGCAGGTGGTGCTCAGGGCCAAGATGCCCAGCCAGGTCCAGTGGACACTGTGATAAGGGTGGATGTTGGTGGTTTGCCCCAGTTTGATCCAAAGGGGGATCCCAGTGGTTTGTCTGTAAGGTGGAAGAGGTGGAAAAGGGCATTTAACCTGTATGTTACAGCTAAGGGAGTTGTCAATGAGGACCAAAAAGTGGCTCTATTGCTTCATACAGGGGGACTTGATCTTCAAGAACTGTTTTATACACTGGTACCTGAGGATAGGGATGTTTCCCTGCAAGAGTGTATTAAGGCCCTAGATGACCATTTCTTGCCCCAAGTTAACGTGCCTTTTGAGAGACATTTGTTCAGGCAGTTAGAGCAGTCTGCTGGGGAAACGGTTGATCAGTTTGTTTGTCGGTTGAAACAGAAGGCTGTGTCATGTGAGTTTCCGAGTGTAGATGACGCGATAAGGGATCAACTCATTGAAAAGTGTGCGAACGCAAAGTTGCGTAGGAAGTTTCTTGAGAAGTCGGGGGGAGCGACTCTTAAGAATTTCATGGACATAGCTAGGGCGTATGAGACGGTAGATTTACAGATGGGTCAGATGTCTGTATCTTCAGCGCCCACCGAGGTCAATGCAGTACAGCATAAGAACAAGCAACCTAACTCTAAGAAGGAGACGAAGGGAAATGGGTGGAGTCAGAACAAAGACAACAAGTCAAAGGATCAGAAGCCTAAGGGTAGTTGTTTCAATTGTGGCCAGTTTGGACACTATTGTGCGGATAAGGTCTGTCCTGCTCGGTTCAGGAAGTGTAACCAGTGTGGTTTCCAAGGACATTATGCCAAGTTTTGTAAGCGGGATCCTAAGAGTCGTGAGAAAGCTTATCAGGTTCAGGAAGGAAATTCTGATAAGGACGAGGGCGCTAGTAGTAGTAGTGCTAGTGGCTATGCATTCACTATCCAGGAGAAAGACTGTAGTTTCGTGAATTCTGTGGGACCTGGTGTGATCAATGTGATGATTGGTGGGGTGCAGATGCCCATGCTCATTGACTCAGGAGCGACTTGTAACATTCTAGATACACCTACTTGGGAAACCTTAAAGGGAAAAGGTATCCGTTGTGAGTCACGGAAGTCCAACCGTAAGTTGTTTGCTTGGGGGCAGTCTGAAGCCCTGGAAACGGTTGGGACTTTTGAGGCTGAGATAGTGTGCCCGGAAAGTGGGAAACAGTGCAGGCAGGAGTTCCTTGTGGTAAAAGGGCAAGGTAGACCTCTGCTAGGACGGGAGACAGCAGAAGCACTGAATGTCCTACGGGTAGGTCCCGAGGTTGTGAACAGTATAGTTGAAGAGTATACTGAGGCTGACATACATGCCAAGTACAAGAGTTTGTTCAGCGGTGTTGGTAAGCTGAAGGGCTATGAATTGGAGATTCATATCGATAAAGACAGGAAGCCGGTCGCGCAACCTGTGAGGCGCATCCCATTTGGCCTCAGGGATAAAGTAGACATAAAGTTAGATGAGATGTTAGAGATGGATATCATAGAGGAGGTTCCAGAGGGACCAACAGGATGGGTCTCTCCCCTTGTAGTGGTTCCCAAAAGTGATGGCGATGTGCGAGTGTGTGTCGACATGCGCCGGGCCAACGAGGCCATAGTTCGGGAAAGACACCCGATTCCTACTGTGGAGGAACTGGTTCAGGATTTGAACGGTAGCACAGTTTTCAGTAAGTTGGATCTGAAGTGGGGGTTCCACCAGATTGTGCTGAAGGAGGACAGTAGGCATGTGACAACGTTTGTCACTCATAGGGGATTGTACCGCTACAAGCGCCTGATGTTTGGGATCACATCAGCACCTGAAAAGTATCAGAGGATCATTCAGGATGTGTTGCGTGACTGTGCTGGTGTGGCTAACATAGCTGATGACATCATAGTCCATGGGAATGGTGTCAAGGAGCACGATCAGCGTCTGTTCAAGGTCCTAGACCGCTTGGAGGAAGTGGGTCTGACGCTGAATCGTAAGAAGTGTGAGTTTCGGTTGTCCAAGCTCACATTCTTTGGACATGAGTTGACCAGTAATGGGGTCAATCCTAGCGACGAGAAGGTCGCAGGGATACGGGATGCTGAACCACCTAAGACAGCCAGTGAAGTGAGGTCATTCCTGGGTCTTGTTCAGTATTCGGCAAAGTTTCTGCCGGACTTTTCGTCAGTAGCTGCACCGCTGCGTGAGCTGACTCGGAAAGATGTGGAGTTTGTGTGGGGTAGTGAGCAGGAGAACGCCTTTCTCAAGCTCAAGGAGATGATTACTCAGACAGAGACATTGGCTTATTTCCGTGCTGAGTGTCAAACCAGAGTGATAGCAGATGCAGGCCCAAAGGGGATAGGAGCAGTCCTCACCCAGTGTCAGAATGGGGTGTGGCGGGTCATCTCCTATGCATCTAGGAACCTCACAGATGTTGAGAGACGGTATTCTCAGACAGAGAAGGAGGCACTTGCTCTGGTCTGGGCCTGTGAGAGGTTCAAGCTATATGTGTATGGGCGGAAATTCGAACTTGAGACGGACCACAAGCCGCTTGAGTGTATTTATAGTCCGACATCCAAGCCTTCAGCGAGGATTGAGCGGTGGGTACTCCGTCTGCAAGGGTATGACTACAAGGTCGTGTACCGCCCGGGGAAGACGAACATAGCGGACGCATTGTCCCGACTGAACCAGTCTTCACCAAGGGATGTTAGTGGTGAATCAGTGGACTTTGTGAGGGCTATTGTGCAGGAGAGCTTGCCTGGAGCACTGACTGCTCGGCAGGTTGAGTTGGCTTCGGGGACCGACCCAGAGCTGACTTGTGTGCGACAATACATTGAAACAGGGAACTGGACACAGTGTAAGATGCCGCAGTATGCTTGTGTCAAAACAGAGTTGTGTGTTATTGGGAAGCTTGTGTTGAGGGGGACAAGGATAGTAGTCCCACAAAGCCTGAGGGCTGATGTTCTTCGTCTTGCACATGAGGGCCATCAGGGCATTGTCAAGATGAAATTGCTTCTCAGAACAAAAGTGTGGTGGCCTAACATGGACAGTGAGGCCGAAAGGATCTGTCGGTCGTGTCACGGTTGTCAGGTTGTTGGTGAGGGACGCCCACCTGAGCCCATGAAAGTGACAGCGCCACCGACGGGACCCTGGCAGGATGTGGCAGTGGATCTCATGGGACCCTTGCCTACAGGAGAGAATCTCTTAGTGTGTGTGGACTACTTCAGTCGGTATTTTGAGGTAGTTGTGATGCAGTCGGTGACTACACAAAAGGTCATTGATGTTCTTGAGCCCATCTTTGCCAGATATGGGTACCCGTTTTCGTTAAAGTCTGACAATGGTCGTCAGTTTGTGTCGGAGGAATTCGAGGCTTTCTTGGAGGTGAACGGGATTGAACATCGCAAATCATCTCCACTGTGGCCTCAAGCCAATGGAGAGGTTGAACGGCAAAACCGATCTCTCTTAAAAGTGTTAAAAGTGGCTGCTACGGAAGGGAAACCGTGGCAGAAGGAACTTCAGAGGTTCCTGCTGGCTTACCGTGCGACCCCGCAGGTGAGCACTGAGAAAACACCCGCCTATCTGATGTTTGGGCGTGAGCTGAGGTCGAAGCTGCCGGAGCTTAGGTGTGACCGTGCCATTGCACATGAAGGTGCTAGTGATCGTGATTGGCAGCACAAGCTGGCTGCTAAGGACTATGCCGATACCAGACGACATGCTACACCCAGTACTGTATTACCTGGAGACACGGTACTGTTGAAGAACACAAAAACGACAGGGAAGCTTGCGACACGGTTTGAACCAGAGCCATACAAAGTTGTGTCAAAGGAAGGGGCTGAAGTGACAGTCAGTTCCAAAGAGGGAGTTCAGTATAAAAGGAACTCTTCTGCGGTGAAGCCTTATGTGCCACCAGCGGAAGAACTACGGGACTCTGGCGAGATCTCAGACAATGGACAGTTTGAGACCCAAGTTATGGCGAGTCCGGTACGCACGCCATCTAGGGCAGTGACGGTACCGCAGAGTCCGGTCCACAGGCCAACACGGGCCGTGAGAGTGCCGGAGAAGTTCAAAGACTATGTGATGGATTGAACTTTGAAGTGTGAACATTGACATGATGACAAATATTAGTCGGAAAGTGTTTGACTGTATTTTGATATGTCTTTGATTGCTATGTTGTTTGAAAATGTTTGCATAACATGTCATAACTTGCCTTGCTTGTGTTGCAGGTATTCGCCTTGATATATTGTTTGTGTTTCAGGACTATAACATATGTTTGATATGTGACTGTGTGTTATTACAGTAAATGTCAAAGGTTAAAGTTGGTATGAACTTTAAGGACACTGATGACCGAGGACTATGAACATTCTCAGAGACCATAACAAAGGTCTATGAACATTCTATGGAGAAGAAAAGGGAATGTAGTATTTATGGTTGTGAGACCTGAAGGTCTGCCGATTGTCACTTCCGGTTTGGCGGCAAAGAGTCAGTTGAGCACATGGCCACCTGTAGAGTGGAAGCTACTTGCATTTGTGAGTTGTAATGTGTCCTAGTTGTAATAAATAGATGTAAACACAACAGCACTGACCATGAATTTTGGACAGGGGGTAAAGCGATCACGTCGCTACGCTCCGTGGCGGCTTCACCGCAGATCGCTTTAAAAATTCAAAAGTATGGTGTGGAAAACCATTTATGGTACATATATGTACCAAATTTCAGGGTTCTTCCTAGAAAAAAATTTCAAGTATCAAAAGCCCCATTTTGCTTACTCTAAAGGGGGCCAAATTTTGACAGTTGTGGGCTATTTTCACCATATCTCATACAAATTTCTGTAATTTTAATGCGGGAATGGCCCCCTTCATGCCCACATAATGCGGGGATTAAAATCATGGTGCGGGAATCCCGCATCCCGCATGCCTAGGGAGAACCCTGAAATTTGCATTGACGGTCTGGAAAGGGTTAATTATTTAGATGATTTATTACGTATTACCGCATTTTATCTATTTATTATATTATTCATTCGCTAATCAATTATTAAAGGGGCAGTCTCGTCCGGCCGTCGTTAGGCTAAGGTACGCCGACGTTAGCCTAACGACGGGAGACCCGGCGACGTGTTTTGTGACGTTGGAACGTAATCCTGCAACGTGATTGGTCACGTCACGAATTTGGTGCGCCAGAACGGGAGTTACAACGTAGCAAATAACGTCGTCCTCACGGACGAGACTGTCCCTTTAATATTGACTATATAAATAGTGTAATGTTACTGTAGATCTGTTGGCGCGTCAGTGGCAGTGTTTGCGTCAGTGTTTACGACTGATGAGTCGCTTTGTACTTTTGGGCCACCGTAGATCACCTAAGTGATTCTTCAAGCGGAGTTTGTGAATAAGTCAAACATCCGCGTGGAGAGCGTCTTACGTCACCGACCGCTTGTTCTCGGCGTACAACTTAGATTCTATGCGGTGAAAGTAAAGCAGGCAGAGTACAAGTCCTAAGACGATTCCTTCCGATTTCCTGGATAATTTATCTCGTTTTATTTGTACGCTAACGTCCAGCGATAACATTCAAAAGACTGTCAAATGTTAGTGTTTAGCTGAGGTGCTGATATAGTGTTTAGTTGTTGGAAAAACTAGGAAATTCAAGAGGCCAGGCGCAAAACTTGGGTGACGCGTCGAGATTACCGAGGACGCTGTAGCAGACGACAATCACAGAGCAAGGTTGGTGAGTTAATTTTGATAAGATTCTGGCCTTTAAAGGCTTTATTTGAACACGTAGCTTCATAATTTGCTCGACTATTCGCAGGAAAAGAACTGTTAGGCTTCGTGTGGACAGAAGCTTCGTCCGGCCTCAAGTGGGACCTCCATACTCTATTTTCTGTATAGGTTTCTGTAAGTATGCGAACTCCAACCATCGTCGCAACTCCACCACACTCCACAGTCTGGCACAGACTGAGAGACGTCAGTCGATCACGCCCTCCCCCCGTCTTTCAATCAATGTCTCGTGTCGATTGCCTTTGACACGATCATGTCAAATGCCGTTAAGGCAAAAGATAAGAATGCCGAGGTTGCCCTGTTATCTTAAGGCTAGGCTCAAGCGTGGATCCAGAAATTTCAAAAAGGGAGGGGGTGGGGGGCCCGGTCCCGCCACTCTTGTATAAAAGTAGGACATATCATCGTTCTTCGGAACAGAAAACACCCCCTTTCCACGAATTTTTACCTTGAAAAAATGACCCCTTTTTCTCTAAAATGCGGACATTTGGTACCTGAAAATGACCCTTTTTTCTTGGTTTTATGGGAAAATGACCCCTATTTTCCAAAACGCTGACACATGTTCAGAAAATATACCCTTTTTTTCAAAAACAAGGACATACATAGTCCCTGAAAACAGACCCTTTATTCGCGTTTTTCAGAACGCTGATGCGTACCCTCTAACCACACGTGTGGCGGGACCGGGGTGGGGGGGCGCCCCTGGCCTATGACTATTAGGCTAGGTGGGCCGGGGCGCGCTACAAATGTAAAATTATAGGCCATGCCTGGGGCGCCTCAAATTTTACATTTGTAGCGCGCCCCGGCCCACCTACCCTGGGGCGGAGTCAAGACCCAAGTCGATCACTACTAGGATTGGCGCAGTGTGACATAAAAACCCGACAACAATTCTCTTAAGTTAAATAAAGTTTATTAAACAACTCTCTTGTAATAACAATAGTTCAGTTCCAAGTTCCTTAAAGATCTAAATTCCTATACATTACCTGTAAATACCTACTAAACAGTCAGGTCAAATAAATACAAGGTCTAGAAACAACATGGGAGAACACAAAACACTTGTGGGACAAACCATCAATGTCAACTGAAAGCCTCAAACTTCACAACAAGTAAAGGAAACAGCAGCCTAAACATAGGAGTAGTAAAAATCGAGCTCGAGTTCGACCCCGGCCCGGTACCCGGGGGAATATTAGGAACCTGATCCCGGGTACCGGGCCGGGGTCGAACTCAAGCTCGATTTATTACTACTCGGAAAAGGTAGTGAAATTTAAAACTTAATGTAAAAAGTTTTACACCTAATTATGCAGACCGATTGTACTACTTTAGAGATTATTATAAAGTAGTACTTTATAATAATTATAATCTCTAGTGACGTAGTCACTTACGTCAATACACCATTATATACGCTAGGTGGCGCAAATGTCTAATTGATCAATTAAGGTCAAGTAATTCACAAGATGTCGTCACAACTACTCGCGGAGTAACGTTGCACGTCAATTTAACAAAAGATGTTAACTAAAGAATCTTCAATTTAATTAAATATAAGAATGTAAAATAAACAACTTAAATATGCTTACGATACTATTTTGTATAATCATAAATTTCAAAAGCACGTAAACATTCATTTATTAAAACTACATTTTCAGAAACACCATTCCTACTCCAAATTACTTGAATGAAGCTCCTTACACATTATAATTTGTCATCCATTCACATTCAAACTAAGCGTTAATCCGATACACCCTCTCAGTTGTCAGTAGGCTAGAGGTAATTTTTGACAGACTCGTGCTGGAAGTGTTGCAGGTCACCACTTGGTTGCCCTTTACACAACCCACGAGTCAATAGACAAACCAAAGTTAATAGATCCAAACGAACATTGACGAATATTTCCTACTTGGTTACTAGTAGTTATATTCGTTAATTTGTCACGACGATGAATATTTCCTACTCGGTTACTAATAGTATTAATACTTGACAGATATATTCATCTTAATGGTATTATATATATTCGTACATGTCAGATATATTCATCTCAATGGTATTATATATTCGTATTATAATACATATCTGGAACAGTATATATTCGTATTATATATTCATAGTATATTCATATTATATGTAAATAAATACCCAACAACAAAAATTGGTCATAATACATTTTATTATATACATCTATCAATATATACATCTGACCAAGATCTCAGGTGTTACATACATCTCTAGATCTTTCCGGTGGTATGTTAATCTTAACAATATGTCACCACAAATTCATAACTTAAGTACTAAGAATGTACAAAGTACTAAGAATGTACAAAATAGAAATATACAAAGTACTAAGAATGTACAAAGTACTAAGAATGTACAAAGTAGAAATACGAGTAATATCGCTAACAGTTACGAAACATCAGTAACAGCGATATTTAAAACAAAGTAATTAAAATAGTATGAAACATCAGTAACAGTGAAACATCAGTAACAGTGATATATATATGTTCGAATTTGGCAGCTACTTTACTTTTCGTCTAACCATGTATTATGTTTTTTCTTTTAATGAACGAATGTTAAGCACTTTAATAGCCAACACATTTTATAAAAGCAAGACACCATACATTTATCAATAAATTTAGCACTTTGATAGTACTTTAATAGCACTAGTATCAGCAAGTTTAACTTTAACAGAAAACACCATACAGACATTTTGACAACAACATTTAAACGTCAACTTAAACTTTAAAAGACACCGCACAGTACAGACACCTTACAGACATTTGACACCAAGTATTTGACACCAAGTATTTGACACCAATTGACACCAAGTATTTGACACCAAGTTTTCAACATAAAGTATAATAGTAAAACTTGAAGACAGCATAGTAACATTTCATGTCATACAGTTACTGTACGCACCATACAATAAGTAGCATTACATACAATAGTGTGCAAAGACAACATGCAATAACAGACTATGCAAAGACATCATAAAGTAAGTTATTTCTCGCTGTATCATAAAGTAACAGTTATTCTCACTGTATGGTAACGAAAATAAACAAGAAAAACAAAGTCAAATAAATTATCGAAAAACAAAACAACGTCAACTTGATGTAGGCTACATCTTCATTCGTTGCAACTCACTTTCGCTAGACTAATTATCTTATAGTTTCCAACAAATTAAATAACCATTGGAACCTCTCAAGATAATATAACAAGCGAAAGGTTAACGAAATTAAATTGAATTATTGTAGACAGCAGTAAATTTCCTTGAATAGAATTGTAGACAGCAGTACACTTCCTTGAATAGATGTGCATCTCTCACAAAAAGTATACTAGGTCTGTTGGGTAATTGTTCTCATCAAATTACCCAACAGGCTTAGTTCATCAGTTGCAAGATATAACAGTAGATGCTCGTTACTACTATTACAACAATCTTGCTAGTATCCTTGTATAGTAGTAACGAACAAGATCCTTGTAATAGTAGATGTAACAGTAAGATCCTTTGTTACAAGTTCACAAGTCAGTCTTAATATCTCGCGGAGCATTGAAGGAGTATTTAAGTTCACAAGTCAGTCTTAATATCTCACGGAGCCTTGAAGGAGTCTTAATATCTCACGGAGTATTGAAGGAGTATTAAGATAGAAGAATATCTCACGGAGCATTGAAGGAGTATTAAGATAGAAGAACATTCAACTAAACTACGTTGACAACAATGTTCACAATGTAGTTTAATATGAACATTCTTCTAACTGAAAAAACACTTTCAAAGAACAAGTTATTAGTGTAGAAATAGTTCTCAAATAGTCCTATGAGAATGCATCCTTCGCATTAGTCCTATGAGGGCATTCTTCACGATACCATAACACTTCGCGTTGGTCCTATGAGTGCATTCTTCACGATACCATAACAAACTGCATTCTTCACGATACCATAACAAACCTACAACTCAAAACCTGAAATACAATATTCAAATATTCAATTAAAAATGAATTTCAAAACTATTCGTTCAGATAGTATAAAGAATCGATTCTGAACAGTAAAATACAATATATAAACTCTTTAACTTACAAATAAAGAATACCCTTTATAGAATTAAATACACTAATAATGCGCATTATAATTCTATAAAGAATGCGCTTTGAATTTAAGAATCTTACTTTACTTGTTTAGTTCCATAAAGTAAGAAAGAAATAAAAGAATACTTACATTTTTATAAAGCAATCTTGCATCGGATGAACGAAATACGAGGTATCACCTAGTGTATAAATAATAGCATTATTTACATTACATTATACATTACATTATATTTACAATCATCAACCATGTACATGTGAAAACAATGTACAAAGCTACGCGTAACTTTCACAACATGAGCAGTATATACATGAAACCCGCACAACATGAACAGTATATACATGAAACCCGCACAGAACGAATGTACTAACACAATATTTGTATTATCAACAAACATCAATTGGCATAGTTGAAATAACATATGAACTGTTAGCTTTGTAGAAAGCAACATAAAATTGTATGATTGCATCTTTAATAAGATGCTACAAACATTCTTACATTGCCCACAGTAAATTAGCAGAACTTTAACCAAGTCAACTTTAATTTGTGGAAATAGCAACTCTTATTACAGTGGATGGAACGTACACCTGAACTTTAACTATAGAAAAGAATAATATACAATTCTTCTATGGAGAAAAAGTATAGAATTCCTCTACAGTCGGCTCACTGATAATGTGTAGTTCTCTACAATACTGTAAAAGAAACTTGTAACTAATTCCACAGTTGTTGGTCAGCTCATGCTAAATCGCACTGCGCTACTTTTGGTTCCAAACTCATTTGCTTTCCAAACTCTTGCTCAACTGAAATGTTAGTCAACAACACTAAACATTGTGTAGTACATTTACAATTATAAATAAGAAAGAATATGCATCTCATTTACAAATAACTTAAATATCGAATGAAATTTACATCTTAAAAAGAACGAAATGATTTAGTCGTTCATCCAAACTCAAAATGTATTCAAATGTTTCAACTGCTCGATGAAAGTATTCACATTACGTGATAACGTTACTGTAACTGCGTAAACTAAAATATTCAAATGTTCAACTGCTCGATTTAACATTACGAACAGTTGAAGTAATGTTAAACTAAACTGCTTAAAGTAAAGAACGTTCAGTAGACCAGTTTGCAGAATTCAACAAAGAAAACTTCGTTGAATTTAACAAATTTGTTAAATTCAACGAAGAAGGTTCCACCGAATGAACTGCTCGACTAACTGGAGAGAGGCTCTGAATTTCTACGTTTCTACAAATTAAGTACATACTTTTGACTTTGTTATTTCTAGTTTGTATAGAATTAGTTGAACAATAAAAGTAATTCTCTGAATTCGAAGACTTTCTTAATTCCAATCCGATAACAACTACAGTTAATAATAAAGTTACACAAACTCCTCCAATACTAATTTTATTAGGGTTTGGATACGATTTCAAAACGTTACTTTTTATCATATCCATACTTCAAACTTGAAATAACTGATATAAAGTATCAAATCCAGCAAATTTCTAGTGACCTAATGAATATAATCACACGATAATTAATCGTTTTGCTGTCTTGATACAAACCTTTGGTGTCTAGGCTACATAGAATAAAGCAAACCTTTGGTGTCTACATGGTGTCTGGTTTGCTTAAAGAAATTAATGTAACCTTTTAGTGTCTGCATGATCATTTTGGTGTCTAAAGTTTGGTGTTGTAATACGCGACACAATTCTGACAATTCTGAATACACCTTGCAGTGGATTTAACATCTGCAAAACATTTACGCTTTTTCATATTTTTTATTCTCTTTTTCATTTTCTTTATAAATGCGCTTACAATTAAGTCATTTCTTCGAGTATCATTTGAAAAATTCCTTAAAATACTCTTCATGTCTTGACCTAAACATCTATTATATATGAAATATATAACATAATGTCCGCAATATGCTGAAAATAAATTTTGAATAGTTTTCTGAGAATACCTGAAATTCTTTTTAGAAGTTGACGATTTTAAAAAGTTATGAAAATATCTTTTCATAGGAGGAAATCCAAAAGAATCGAAATATTCAGGTAATGAATTTTTAGATTTAAAATAAAATGACACCCAATGTTCACCTGGTTTTGTAGTTTCATGAGTGTTAACTACAAAACTTGATGGATAACAAGAAACAAATTTTGGAAGATTATTTGCAGAATAAACCCCATGAAATGTAGGAGAAGTTACTTTTGAATATTTTAAAAGATTTTCAATTTCATCACCAAACATTTTGATTTCAATCTCTAGCATCAATATCTACTTGGTTCGTCTCACCAAGACTTAACATAGAATTATATTCACTGAAAAATACCATAACAATTCCGTGTGCTTTAGGAGTCTTTAAATTCGCAACAACATTTAATGTACCACTTTCAAAAAGCTCGAAAGTTCCAGAACTAGGTAAGGCTTTACTTAAATTAAAAACAAAGAAACAACTTCCTTTCTTAAACTCTGAAGGTGTAATACAAGGAGCATTGTTGTTGAATAATCTTCCCGTTCCAAATATCATAGCCGAATATGCTTGAAAAAAAGTATCATCAGAAAAATCCACCTTCATTTCATAAAACGGTGAAGTTTCATCACCATCTCTTTGAATTTTTATTTCCGTGACATCAAAATTTTGAAAATAAAAAGGATTATGTTTATAATTGCCGTCAAAAGCCCTAGCATCAACCAAGCCTACAATGATTCGCTGTGGAATTTCATCATTAGAAATCATACGATTTTCTTGTAAAATACTTTTATTCGGACCTTGGGTTGAATAAGTGACTTCTACTCTACGATAAGGATATTTTAAATGTTTACCTTCATATCGCGCCCTATCTAATTCAATTAAAAATGCATCACTTAATGACATACGTTTTGAATAAAAAACTGCATCCTCTATTTCAATTTTATAATTTGTATCACCATCCTTTGCCATCAAAGCAAACTCAGGTGAATTTCGAATAAATCGTATTCTCATATCTACATCTCCCGGAAATAACCTATTCTGATTAAACAAATCATTGTGAACTTTAGCTATCAATTGGAAAGTTTTTCCATATTGAGTTTTCTGAAATCGTTTATATGCCCCTTCATTATGATTATCATCAAGATTGGTAATTTCATTAAAATCTTTAGTATCTTTAATGAATCCGCAAACATCTCCCCAACTTTCAACATAAGCAGGATTATAATTTAATACAAATTCAATAAAAGCCTTATATGGATATAAACTATTGGATCCTGAAATCAATTTACTTCCAATATAAAGTTCTACATCTTTAAACATAGCAGCACATAAATAATTTACAGGAATTACTTTAGAAGCTGCGGGGACAGGATCTGCTCCTGTAGGTGCTGCAGGTGCACTTCCATCCTTTTTCAAAATTTTGAGTTTTAGTTCAACAAAACTATGATACAAATCTATAAAATCTTTCTTGTTAGCTTTCAATAGATATTCAATTGGACCTTCTTGCGAAAGATTATTCAAAGGCCAAACTTTAGAAAAGAAACTCTGTTCACCTACTGCGTCAGTAAAAGGAACAGAAAATAAATCCACAGTATCAGGAACACATAAACATTTAGAATGTGACATTTTGAAACTTTAAACTTCATTCAAACAAGACTGCTAGTCAAGATTATATATATCTTGACTAGCAATCAAAATCGATATCAATCTTAAAGATATTAATATCAAACTACATCTAAAATATCTCCAACTTTCTTTAATATCTTTATTTTCTTACTAGTCTTCCTTTTTTTCCTAGTCGGGCTTGAAATAGAAGAAACTATTGTATCACCAGAATCTGAATTAGATTTACGTTTCCTCTTTTCAGATTTAAAATAATCTAAAGTATCAGAACCAACTCCTTGTAACTGCGACTTTGCTTCATCTTTTAAAGCGTCTTTAATATTTTTCTTTTCAAAAAATACCTTTTTCACGACATTTAAACCACCCGTCATCAACCTTTTTTTAGCCTGTTTCTTTGCAAAATTGAATAACGGTTTTATCATAGGTTTTAAAAAACCTGAAATAACATTACCTATTCCATACCCTTTTTGATATTGTGTGCCTATAAACGGAGGAATATCTAACGTTCCACCATATTGTGATGAATTTCTAAAATGATTGCGATAAAATTCTGCAGACATTTCGTTATTACAACTAGTCAATACAAAATACCAGCGAAGATTTATTTCAAAATAAAACTCTTAACTCAATAACTCAATCTCAGCAACATTTATAAATATGATTTAATTAGATTCCCATCTTGCAGGTAATTTAATTTTCCTGCCATATGAACTAGTTCTTTCTGAAGTTTTAGCAGGAACTCTCTCCTTTTTCTCCTTTTTCTCCTTTTTCTCCTTTTTCTGCTTTCCTCTTTTCTCACTCATTTTTTCCACACTATCTGAAGTTACACTAGGTTTAGGTAAACCTGGATACGGTGGAACTACAGTAGGCAAAATTACAGGAGAACCTTTGTGTTTAAATAATTCAGGAGAAATTGATGGTGGGCCTACATGATGAAATTCAGGAATAGAATGTGGAGTAAAATCAACAAACTTCATAGGTTCTTTTTTTCCAACATCACCTACCTTTACCTTCATTTCTGGTGTATAGAAAGTTTCAACTTCATCTCTATTAGCTTTCCTTAATGGAGAATATGAAAATTCAGGTACATCTTTTTTCAATGGAGAGTATAAAGCTTCAGCTACATCCTTTTTTTCAGATTCCTCTAAAGGAAAATTTCTAATATCAACTTTTTCATGCTCTACTCTTTTAGATTTAGGTTTATATTTTATCCAAACTAAAGGAACATTTATTTCTTGAAAATAATCATACAATTCTTCTACTCCTTCTGGTTCCTGATTAAAACTTATCGTCTTTGAAAAAAACTTCATAATATCTATTATATTAGACCCTTTTATAATCCTATTTTTAATAGAAACCAAACCATTTTTATTCCAAGTTACCGAATTTTCTTGAAGTTTTCTTAAAATACTTTCAATGTTAGGTTTCTGTCTAACGTTAATCTTTCTAACAATATCATTGATCATTAAAGTATCACTTCCTAAATATTGTTCTGTAGGATGATACGTCGAATAAATCTCATTATAAGGTTTCATACCAAACATTTTTTCCTGCAACAGCTGGTCTTGTCTCTTCAATGCATAATTCACATTTTCATTTCTGTTCTCTTTATCAAGCTTTTCGAAATTACAACTTTTAAACATTTTGTATGGTATTATAATACTTTCCTGAAAATTTGACATTCTACAATTTCACTTTATATTCTTTAATAATTTTAAAGCAGCAAGTGAATTTTTTATAATGATAGGTAACGAATTTTTACCTAACTGTTTCATAGATGCGCGTTTAATCTTATTTGAAACTGATTTCTTCGGAAGTAATCTTAAACGAATTTTATCTTTCTGTAAATAATTCATTTCTTTTGGAGATATTTCAACATTACCTTTCAAAATGTTATACACACAATCACAAATTGATTTCAATTCATTACTATCTCCTAAATCGATAAGTTTATTCCTTTTTTGACCTTTACTATATGATAATAATTTCAAATAATGTTTACAAGCATAAGTTTTTAAAACATCTTTCTTCATCTTTTTTTTATCGAAATCTTTACTACAACATTTACCTTTCATAATTACCTTTTCCTAAATATAGAAGACAATAATCCTAATGCACCACTAATAATAATAGGAAGAATTCCTTTACCTATTTGATTCAAACGTTCCTTCTTTTCTCGCAACCCCATTTTAGAATGTGCCAACAATCTTAAATGATTTCTTTCAGCTTGCAATCGTTTTATTTTAGCTCGACTTAATTTCACATGACCTTGCAAAATACTCTTTATACACTGACAAACTGCATCAATTTCTACTTTACTCCCTAAATCTATTACACCTTTTCTATCAGCTGAACCTTTCGCCTTCACTAACATATTTAGAAACTTTTTAGAATAAAGAATCTTTCTTAAATTTTTACTCAAATCATTACGCGTTGGCATTATGAATAGCTACTGCATACAGAATTACCATCAAAGTACCATAACAATTGTACGAAATCATTATCTTAAGAACATTTCTTTCGTACTATAAACACATGTTGAACTTCTCCAAAAATATTTGACCTAAACATAGCATCTTTCGGAGTCTCCTGATGACCGTCTATCAATAAATAACCATGCGGTCTTTGTACAGCATGATTATATATTTCAATAAAACATTTACTGTCCCTTGGCATCAACTTTCTACCAATAAAATAAGCAGTCGTCTGATCAAGCGGAGAATTAAATAAAACTAAATAAGTTGCATTCTTTACAAAAGTTTTTCTTTCTTTACCATCCTGAAACAAATTTTGAGTAATAAAAATGATACTTACATTTTCATGATGAGAACGTTTAGTAAAAAATTCAGATAAAAGTTTACTATTTCCACATTCTGACATTAAATCATCAAAAACTAGTAATCCAAATTGATTTGAATTGACAAATTCATCTAAAGAATCAGGTAAACCTTCATGAAACGTAACTTTCCCCTCTAACACATCTTTATCATTTGGAATAGTCTGACCATAAAACCAAACAATATAATCAAAACGTCTACTTATAAAATAATCATCATCACCATTCTTAATTAACTTTAATACAAAAGTAGTTTTCCCTGAATTACTTGGACCTGCAACTATCATTGAAAAAGGAACTTTCAACCTTGCATCAAACACATTTACTGTTGATCCCATTATCTTAAAACCGTTCAAGTAAATTACGTAAGTTTTAGGATAGATACAATCTCCTATTAATACAATATCACCTATCTCAAAAGTATTCATATATACTTAAAACACTCAAGGTTGTATTTTTATTACTTCATATCTATAAAAACTACCTTTCAAAATTTCATTTGAACTGTCTGAAAGAATGTAAGTAACTGGCTTTGTGTTCAAAACAAATACTATCTGAAATATTTCTCTACTCCAATTCACTGAAAATCCACGTTCAAAAGTTTTTCTATAATGTCTTATTCTAACTTTATCACCTACCTTTAAAGATGCAACATTCTTAATATTTGTATAAAGAAAATCTTTATACTGTTTCATCCACAACTTATCTTCGTTTTTCTTATCAACTTCAGAAGGTGGTAAACCTAAAGATCTATGCTTTGAATTGTTATAAGATAAAATAACTTGTGGAAGTATAGGAACATAACTTTTTGAATTTATTGCAGTTAAATATTTAAACAATTTATTCTTAAAAGTTCTAATAAAACGCTCTACAATAGCACACTTAGTATCCTGATATGTAGAAAAATAATGAATATTATTCTTTTTTAAAAATTCTCGAAAAACTCCTTTAAATTCATTTCCTTCATCTGTCTGCACATTTCGCGGTTTCACACCTGCTCTATCAAGAATTCTTTTAAAAGCTTGTAAAGTTTCCTTTGCATATTTTGTTTTCATCGGCTCTACATAAGCATATCTTGAAAAACAATCAATTGCTGCAAGAATATTTGTAAAACCATTATTGAATTTTTTCAAATTTGGTAAAACGATCAAATCCAGTTGCCACTGATCATTAATTCCTCGAACAATAATCTTTCTTCGAGGAAACTTTCTTCTTCCAGCCTTATGAGATGTATAAGTTTTAGTATTACTTAGAAATGAATCTACATCTTCTAAAGTAATATTTGGGTCAATTTTTCTTGCAGCTAAATATAATTTTCGTTTTGAACTGTAAGATGCTGGATGTTGCAAATTAAAATAGATTGAAGTTAGTAATTTCCTTTTCATAACAGACATAACTGAAATACATCGAACAAGCTTTTCGAAACAAACATGCCAAGCATTTTCAATAAATGCAACAAGAAACAACTTGAATTCATAATTTTAAGTCGTTATATATACAATTTATACATGAATAACAAAACTATCGACTAGAATCGCATTCCACTCTACATGAACTGTATCACAATCTAAATTAATCATGCAATCAAATCAAAATTCAACAATCATTCTTAACAATTTAGTTGGAACACAAAATGGATATCCTATAATGCGTTCACAAATGATACAATCACAAAAGAGTTTCCAATTTCTTCCAGTCTTTAGAAATAATTATTCTTCATATATACATAGTATTACGGACCTCCGAAATACCCTTGCGTCGCCGCAAGATTGCATATTACTACAATTTATCAGAGTAAACTACAAATTTACCTGAATAAATTAATATGCAATATTATAAATAAATAAATAACTAATTAGGTGCATAAAGTCTTGATTACTTTGAACAAACATTTCAGTCTTGATTAATTTGAACAAACCTTCAATATACATTCAATCCAATATCCACCGGCATTCAAATTCTCCTTACTTTACACACACTTATCAAATTTCAACTTTATATAAAACAAAGTTTTAAAGGAATATTAATATTACCTGAATATTCCAAAGCATGTTCAGAATGTTTTCCAAGTTCTTCAAACCTTAATTCCACTTTAGATTTTGTATTAATTTTAGACTCCAACTTCTTTCTAGATCTAGAAACGTTTCTTTTAGTATCGTTTACTTTACTGTCCTTTACTTTACTACCCTTTACTTTACTATCCTTCACTTTATCGTTCTTTTTCCTTCCTACGTGTACTTTATCCTTTTCATCAACTCCATCTCTATCCTTCAATTTCCTCTTTCCTTTTCCAGCAACCTTCTTTTCAGATTCAGGTGCATATATATTGATTTCTAAATCATCATCATCATCATCATCAGAAATTAAAAACTTTGGAATATTCAACTTCTTATGCTTCTCATCTTTCGCATTATCTACTTCTGGTTGTAAAATCAATGTAGAATCTTTCTCGTCGTCGTCAGCATCAAAATCTACATTCCAACTTTCAATTTTTTTCTTCGTCATTTTTGAAAGTGAATTATCTTTCTTAGAAGACATACAATTGTTGCACTTATTATCATCCATAGTAAAAAATCGAGGAGAATCATAAGGTAATCCACAATTAAAGCACTCTCTAAACATTTCACCCTGACATTGCTCGCAGTAAGTTTTGCCTTCAACTAATGATATAGGATTATAACACTTGCTACAATTCTTCTTTTCTGGCTTGTTTAAAAAGTTGCCCGCCATTTCTATAAAGTCTGATATACTTAAATATGATATACAAACCTGATTCCTTACAACCTACAAATCTAGGCTAAAACCTGCTACCTTACAACCCTACGATCCATAGCTATCACAAGAACATTTACGAACCAATCTGAAGTTCTCGCACTCGATCACTTCCTCCGTTTCATCATCACTCAACTCTTCCAATTATAAACTTTGGAATATTCAACTTAGAAGGCAAACAATTTTTGCATACATAATAATAAGGTAATCCACAATTAAGACAAAGACTCTCTCTAAACATTTCACCCTGACATTGCTTGCAATAAGTTTTACCTTCAACTAATAATACAAGATTATTACACCTGCTACAATTTTTTTTTTCTGGCTTGTTTAAAAAATTACCCGTCATTTCTATAAAGTCTGATAAACTTAAACGTGATATACAAACCAGATACCAAACTTAAATTAGATATACAAACCTGATACCTTACAACCTAAGAATCTAGGCTAAACCTGGTACCTTATAACCCTACGATTCATAGATATCACAAGAACATTTACGAACCAATCTGTGAAGTTCCCTCACTACAATCACTTTCCTCCGTTTCATCATCACTCAACTCTGGTTTAAATTTTGTAAAACTTGGCTTCCTTCTCTTCCTTGAACTTCGCTCTTCATCGTTATACTTTTGAAGTTTTGAAATCTTACTAGAACGCTCTTCATCGTTATACTTTTGAAGTTTTGAAATCTTACTAGAAATTACACTTTTCAAATCTTGAAACTCTTCCATTTTCATAGAAACAGTCTTGTCTCGCATCACATCAGTTATATGACAATACAAATCTCCATTAAAACGAGTAACATCAACCCTCTTCTTACTACCGAAAGCTGAAACATATAATCTCTCACTAGCCATTTTAGAACTCTTAGACTTAGGCATAACTAAATACCTTGAAACAAAATTCAAAAACACTACAATCGCGAGTAAATCTTGGAAATTCAAAACACAAATAGTGAACCACATGCTTATCACAAGAACATTTTCACATTAACTAGAAAAAAAGAAAAAAAAGAACAGATTATTCAAAATCCTTAACTCTTTTTTCCTCGTGCTTTTTTTTCCTCGTGCAAATTTTTCTTTTTCTTGAACATATATTATAATTACCATATGCTAAAGATTTAATTCCATTTGGATATAACCATCTTTTATCTTCAAAAGGAGATAAAGCCAGTTTCTCCTGCTTAATAGTATAAACATCATGTTTAAAACTTCTAATAGAATGAAACTGTGTTCTAATTTGAGAACACTTCATCAATACATCTTTAAATTCAGAATGAAATAATGCATCTACACTTGATCTAGCTATTCCCTTTGCACGTTTAATAACATTACCATTTTCTAAAAATATTGAATATAATTTAGGACGTAATGCAACAAATTCACGTATCCTTTTACCACCAGTTTCGTCCTTAAATTTTCCAAGTACCTTATAGTTCTCATTATTGTACAATTCATGTTCTGTTGAAAGATTAGAAAAATCAAAATAATGCAGCAAACCTTTCATTTTTCTCATAAAATTCTCATCTCTTATCTTGTAAATCAAAGAATCTGTATCAGTATACAGCAATTGAATATTCTTTAAAGTAAAATTTTTCAGCATAACATTATAATGAAAATCAAACATGTGTAATTTAGACAAATCCAAAACACAGAATCCTAAATAAATTGGTTTATCCAATAACAACTGTGGTTTCCTGAACTGAATTCCAACAAAGTCGGAATCGAATACATTTACAGACTGGAAAGTTGGTCTATTAATCAAAAAAGAAGCCCTTTTCGGGCATGAAGTTAATTCCATAGAAACACGTCTTTTCACGTTCTCCATACATTTTCCGAATGTAGAATTGTTCATCAATTTAAAAAATTCTTTATCAAATAAAGAAACAGATTCTTGTCTTTTCTTATTGTTAAAATCGATATATGGTTTCATCCAACATTTCTGTTTAAATGATAAAATCCTATGAATTTCTTCGATCTTCATACCCAGCTGTAAATATAATTTCAAATTTCTATAATGCACAATATACCTAACCTTTCTAAACAAAGTAGAAATCAATTTCTCCGGACTTTTATTATAGTGCATATTAAATTTAGATAATACATCCTTAGCATATGATGATAATTGATTATAATGGATTGACAATTTCTCCGGAGCTAAAGGAAACATGTCATGAAAGTCGTGCAATCTAGAAGGATAAAGTAACGTTACCTCAAACACATAACCTGTTCTTCCTTCATCCGTCAACTTTAAAATTTCTTCCTCATTAAAAAATTTTGCTGAATCTAGCCAAACAAAATCTTTGTATGGTAAAGGTTGCGACATAGCAAATCCATAGAGATTATTACAATCATAATATACAATATACTCATCCACATTATTAGCCTCAGCATATCGTCTAACAACATTTGTAATACCACCACGTATTCCTCTTTCAAAAAAATTATACATATCCAACTCTGACAATAAATCGCATTTGATACCTGTAAATTTTAACATAGCATCATAACTAAGAGCTGGTGCAGTCAAATATTGAACAGGATCTAAACCATAATAATCTAAACTTCTCTCTCGAAACGATTCAAACACATCAGTAAGCAAAAGAACGTCAATTTTTAAATAAACTTTCAAATAATCTTCAATATTTCTACAATTAAAAATATTAAACATTTTCAAAGCTAATTTGTATTCTTCTTCAGTAATATCTTTATTTGTAAGAACATTAAAAAAATGTGATTTATCTGGTAAACATTGCTCCTTCAATTTATCCCAAGAATCTATATAGTCATAACACATAACTCCTTTCCTAACAACATACTTTAACCACTTATTATTGAAATACTTTCTCGTTTCTATGAATTCATCACTACCCTTTTGAACCAAAAGATCTGCTAAATTTGATAATGAATTAGGAAGAAATTGAAATGAATCAATTATAAAAAAACCATCAAAACTTAAAGTCAAAAATTTTTCAACGCTTCGTGGTAAAACAGTTACTTTACTAGTTTCCTGTATACACTCATGTATTTCTTTAACAATAAAATGTGTGTCATAATTCATTGCATTATGCATGACTATAGGAATTTTAAAATTTGGAAACCTTAAAGAACTTCTAACCAAATTGCAAGTATTGCATGCATAATTCACATCTCTACCTTTTCCTTCTCTACCTAAATGTGCGTGATCTATAACCTTCTTTACACCCAATTCTGAAAACGAAATACCACACAAGTAGCATCGAGTTTGCTTTGATAAATGTGCTAAATCTGAAACAGTCAATTCTAAAACTTTCCTATTATTATCAAAAATATACGAAATTTCAGCTCTTACTTGATTCAAATAATGAATAAATTTTTGCATAACACGTTTTCCTACATAAATAAATGGAGGTTGAGAATATTCAGAATATTTAGAAACAAGAACTGCTCCTACTGCATTTAAAGTATGTTTTGATTTTAATACAGTAGACTTTCCCTTAAAACAATTTATATTTGAATTAAAAGTCTCAAAATCTGCATAAACAACAAAATGATGTTTAATTTGTTTATGATATGATCTAAACTTAACTTTCGTACCTTTTACTGGTAAATTGTAAGACTGTCCAGTATACTTATTATCATAGCAAGTAGACTTAGTATGCATTTCACAATCCACTTTCTTATTGAAAGATTGTAAACATCTATCACAAAAATACCTTGTTCTTTTCCAATAAAATGGTCTTATAAACTTATCCAAATTTTTAATAAATAAATAATGATCCTTAAACAGCAACAAATTTACGTGTCTTCTATGTTCACTTGTAAAATTCGTAGAAATATACATAGGAAATGGAACCAATCTTGAACTTCGATTACATGAAATTTCGTTAAAAAGACCGAAAACATTAACTGTAACATTATTATTCTTTTCAAATTTTGGAATATCTGACAATCTCACAGGAAACGAAATACCTTTTAAATTTAAACTATTCAATAATAATGAATATTTACTTAAATCTTTAAAAACTCCATAAATTGAAGCTAATATACAATAAACAAAACACTTATTATCTTCACAACCTAAATTAATCAATCTCTTAGCTTTCAACCAATCAGGTAACTCTATCTTTTTACCACCAAAAGGATTAGCTCTAAAAACTCCTAATCTTACCAAATTTATCCCCGTTAGAAACCAACCAGAACCAGCTTGAACAAAACCGTCAAATAATGCTAAAATTACTCTTAACGCAGATAACAACTTTTCCTTTAATGAATAAAACGTTAAGACTTGAATTACATGGCTTTGAAACCAAGGTTTGATTTCAAAGTATTCGTTTGTATCTAAATTGTATTTTCCTAAAGTTGCATTAAAAGAAATTTGAAACTTTATCCCTCCATGTACACTCAGTTTACTTTCCAATTTCTGATACAGAACATTAAATTTCTTTTGAAAATAAAATTCAATATCCACATGCTTATTTCTTGGATAAAAATCATAATCTACAATAAGACCACCCAATATTCGTTTCCTTTTCATTCGGCTACCTTCTCAGTCATGTCACCTAGCGTTTCAGACTGAAAACTATTTCAACCACCTAGCGTTTCAGACTGAAACTATTTCAGTTTCTATACATAATAAAACAACTTTCGATTTTAGACCATTAGACCATTCATCTCAAGAACGTTTTACATTATAAAAAAAATCTAAAAACAAAACTATGAAATTTTCCGGAAATGTAAAATAATGCAAACTGTGCCAAACTCAAACTTAACCAATTCACCATCATCAGTTGTTATTTTTATTTCTATCTCCTTAATCTTTTCATATGCTAATTTCTTATAATGTGGATGAGTATATATTCTTTTAATTATTTTTCCATATTCCCCTGCACAATTAACTGTTCGTAATAACCTCGTTTTCACATCACCTACCATTTGAAAATCTACCAAATTTGTATAAACAAACATATTACTAGAATCTACGTGAAATCTTGCAACCCCACTTCCTTCATACAGATAAAAGTCCGTTTGATCTCTATTTTGACTCAAACCAAAATAATGCATCCTCATAACCTCATTAACATCATCAACAGTAAACGTTAACTCTGGTCCATCAAACGTATATGTAAATAATGAATCATCAGGTTCTATAGAATCTTCTAAACGTAAAACTCTAACTAAAAAAGCAGGAAGTATAATACTGTCCCCTTTACCCACTCGAAAAGTTACTCTATTATTTACAGAATTATACTCAAATTTAGAATATCTTCTATAAGAAACACGACCTACACCAGATATAGAATTCTCAAATTCAGCTATCTTTTCATTCAATACATCTACCAAATGTTTAATCGAATAATAGCCAAAACTCAATTCAAAATACATATGTCGTAAACCAAAAGATTCTTCTTCGTTCAATTCATCTAAAGATGTTATGCCAAATCTATCTATATCTGGATTTTCACGTCTTTTTAAATGAAAAGTTTTTCTCAACAAATATATAGTTCGATTTTGTGAAAGATGAACTGGATAATTGTACCAAGATTTAGGGAAATCTATTTCAACTAATGCTAACTGCCATTGTCCCTTACATTCAATAGCATTTTGAAGTTCTATATGATAATGACTAGTCTTATTTTCTTTCGTTTTATGAATAGTATTGGAAGGTAAAGTTAAATAAAATTCACCACCAAAAGTTTCCTCCATTTTTGACTAATATCAACTAATTATTGATTTAAATTAATAACACTTTCAAAGAACATGAATGATAATGTACAATATTAAGAACATTTAAACACTATTCATATAGCTTAACATTTCCAAACTCAACTTTAATAACATTTATGTTCACTTCGAACATAAATGTTATTAATCTCATACAATATCAAGAACATTGAAAAGATTAACGTCTCTTCAAGCACAGCTTTGTGAAATTATACACATAAGACAAACTTTCTCTTTTCATATGAACTCTCACATACTCATTTCGAAAAATTTCACCATTCACCCATAAAGTTCTACATGAAGGGCAATTAAAACTTGATACAAAATTACAATTAAAAGAATGAAATGAAACAAATAGCCTTCTAAAACAAATCGAATGCGCAGGTTTCGAACAACAACGCAACAAAAGCATTTTATCAGACTGGCTATTATCTTTACTAATAATAAGATTCCTGCAAAGTTCGCAATATATACGAAAAGTTTTGAAATGGAAAGAATTCAATCTTCTTGCATTTCGAAGACACCTTTGTAATTTAGTTCTCACAAACTGACTTGGATTATGTACATTGTATGTTAGTTTATAAAATTGAATTTCTGTAATTCTTAAATAATCACAAACTGACTCTATTGCAATACATGAATATAAATGCTTCGTTCCTAAATAGTAAAACATGTAATCTAAAATAATTGGAATACATTTTAAATCTTGCCACATTCTAATTAATAAATATTTCAAAACAATTTCACAATCAAAATAAGAAGCAAAAAAAACTAAACCTTCAAAAGAAAACCTTCTCATAGAATGAACATATTCCAAATCATCACTTTCAGAAATAATAACCATCAACTCGAGACATTCTTTCGAAGATAAAACTTTTAAATCTGGAATCTGAATATTCATAAGAATAGAACTTAAATCACTAGTACTTATATGAAAGTAAAAAGATACCAAAGCCGAGAAATACAAGCAACGTTCTAGCAAAGCATTAAAACATACAAAACGACCTCGCTTACCCATGGTGACTTCACTTGGAACAATAATAAGTGCAACAATAAGTATAATCTACAAAATCTAAATTATAATGTGATCCCTAGTGTAACAATCTAGGAATCACATTATAATCTCTCAAAGGTGGAGGAATAAAAAGACTAGAAATAGGATTAAAACCAGTATGTCTCAACCGATGTAATCGTAATAATGTATATGATGAGAACATCTTTGAACATAAAGAACAACTGAAAATCAATTTTTTTTTTTAGGGCCGCGTTTACCCCTAGTCTCTTTTAATAGAATAGAAGAACAATGCAGCGGGCAACACGCGCAAACTTCTATATTATCTGGAAGAACATTCTTTTTTAAAACCTCCACATGTTTCCTTATACGATCAGAAACTTCCAAAACATTGTCCAAATTACAATGAACCCTTTCGCATTGTTCTTCATACAAAGTATCAAAAGGTTTAAAATTTTTTAACTGCTTGACGCGACTTGAAGATTCTACATTTATTTCCTCCTCTTGCTCACTATCGCATTGACAAACCATCTCTTTCTTAACATCACTTTCCTCTTCCTTACACCTTTCCACATTTAAAAAATCATTCGAAACTGTAGATGGGACAAAATGTCTCAATTTCTCAACATGTCTTGTAAAATCACAATCTTCATCTGAAGTTGTCTGTAAATCTTTCCTTACTTGATCTACTAAAGCTTTCCTTGCTTCACCTACTAAATGAGACTCTGGTACAAGTTTTCTTTCAACTTCATCATCTGAACTAGAATCCGATGATACAAATTCAGGTGTCTTGTAAACTTTCATTTCCTTAACCTTAGAAGCCTTAGAAACATTAGTTAAATCTTCAGTATGTTTTATTGTACTTTCACGTGATGTTCTTTTTCGTGATGTAATAGAAAGCGGTAAAACATCTTTATTCCTACTTTCAAAACTTTGACCTTTATTCTCAATTCCAATACAACTTTGATCATTTCTCCTCACACCTCTACTTTCTCCATTTTT
>CAKZFK010000116.1:0-35689 GCA_936440205.1 Lepidonotus clava | reverse complement strand
TGTCTGCCAAGCCCAATCTCTGTTGAGGTCAAACAAATAATGATTCACTCTGCCATTAGGCCAAGGCTCTTGATGTTCAATATCATCAAACTCTGGATTGACTTTATCTGTCGCCATGCTTCTTACCCAATGTGTATATCTTGAGTAGCCATCTGGGTTGACAGATGGATCAATAATGACAAGGGTATTTTCCAGCCATTCTTTAGTTTTTTGATTATTGGGATCTACCAGATCATAGATCACTTGCTGCGAACTTTCAGTTCCTGCTGCTTCATTTCCGTGCACACTAAAACTTAACCATACGATCGCTTTGTCAAAATCAGTTGCTAAACTGCCTTCTTCCATTCCAGCATTTCGCAAATGTTGAAGTCTAATATTTTCTAAATTTTTTAAATTATCTGGAATTGAAACAAAGGCTAAAAGCATGGGTCTTTTCTCACTAGTTCTTCCGTATTCGATCAACTTCACATGATCACTTTCTTGGGCTAGATGCTGGAAATAGTCTACGACTAGGTGGTGTGGCGTAAAATGTTCGCCCAATTTGTGAGGCAAAAATTCACTTGGTGATTGTAATTGCGCTAAAGATAAAATTGGGCAAAATAATAGTAGAAGAATGAAATTTCTAAGGACCATTGGAAAGAATTTTTCTATTTATTAATATTATTAAGATCAAGAATAGGCATATGATCTCATATAACAATACAGCTTTGGTATAATAATGTATAGTCTAAATCTATAAAACCGTCTCTACAATCTTTTTAACCGTATCCACATCACCCATAGTGTAGTAGTGCAGACAAGGGACACCAGCTTCTTTTAATTCTTTTGATTGTTGGATGCACCATTCTGTACCTACTTGAAGTATCGCTTCTGAAGTTTTTGCTTTTTTCATAGCTTTCACCAAAGGTTCGGGCATATTAATGAAAAATTTTCTTGGAATAGAAGTCAATTGGTATCGTTTAGTCATAGGTTTTAAACCTGGGACAATAGGCACATTGATCCCTGCTTTTTTACAAGCATCTCTGTATTCAAAAAATTTACTGTTGTCAAAAAACATTTGTGTGACGATATAGTCAGCCCCTGCATCTATTTTCTTCTTTGTATACTTCAAATCTGTTTCTAGATTAGGCGCTTCAAAATGCTTTTCCGGATAACCAGCTATACCTATACAAAAATCAGATTTTGAGCCATTTTCGATCCCTTTATCTAAATATTTGCCTTCATTCATATTTTGAATCTGGCGTACCAGATCAAGCGCGAACTTATGACCACCAGGCTCTGGAATAAACTTACCTTCAAACTGTCGAGCGTCACCTCTTAATGCCAGTACATTGTTGATGTTTAAAAAATTTAAATCAATTAAGGCATTTTCAGTTTCTTCCTTACTAAAGCCTCCGCAGATTAAGTGAGGGACAGCATCGACACCATATCTATGCATTATAGAAGCACAGATTCCTACTGTACCAGGTCTCTTTCTAATGGCTATTTTTTCATAATACCCACTATCTTTTATATTATAAATGTATTCTTCCCTGTGATAAGTTACATCAATAAAAGGTGGTTTAAATTCCATTAATGGGTCCAAAATCTTAAAGATTTCTTCCATGCTTCCCCCTTTTATAGGAGGTAAAATTTCAAAAGAGGCAAGGAGCTTGCCCTGTGCGTGTGCAAAGTAATCAGTTACTTTCAAAGCATTTGTTATTTATTGACTTAATAATAGTGCAAAAAATACACCAAAAACGATGGCAAAGATGTGCATACGCTTCTGTAAAATGGATTTTCTACAATAAACTTTTGTCAGGAAATCGTAAAGTTTGGGATGTGGGCTGTTTCAAATCTGGTAATTTGAAATTAAAAGCAATTAAAATTTATTCTTTTTCTTTTCTTTCTTTTTGAAATCACCATTTTTCCATGCTTTAATAAACTTCTGCCAAGCTAGAGGATTGAAGATATTTTGAGGTTTGATCTGTCCTGCATAGTAATAGGCTTGGGCATTTTGTTTTAAATTGACTCTGGCTGATTCTCCACCATCTGCTGGTAAGGTCTCTAATATTTCTTGCATTAATCCAGCTGATAAGTTTTCACGAGCTCTTTCTCCAAAAGGATCATTCACTTCCATGGCAAGAAAGTCTTCTTCAAAAAATTCTTTACTAGGAATTGGTAATATTTCTATAAGAGGAAGATTTTGTGCATCTCTTTCCATAAGCAAGATGACAGAATCATAGGTTTTCAAATCTTCTGAAATTTCGATTTCAACGGTTTCGTAACCTAAAAACCGTATCTGTACAGTTTCTCCACGCACAACAACAAGAGAGAAAAAACCATCGATGGCGGCTGTAGTTCCTCTTCTTGTTCCTTTGACTGCGATTGTTGCACCTATCAAAGGAAGAATATCTCCAGCTTCTTCATAAGTAACCACACCTGATAATTGGACCAAATCTTCTTGATCAACTTTGACCTGAGCTTGGATTTTTTGGCTCGAAAGGAACATAAAAGCCAGTAAAAGAAGAGCTAGTGTATATTTCAAATTTTGAAATTTAGTAAACAAATCTACAATAAAAACCTTCTTTACATGCGATTTGCATGCGATTGCCATTGCTTTAACTTGGATTTAACACAGATGTGAATTGTACTTAAATATGGCTACCTCTTTGTAGAAGGTAACATATGCTCCACCACATCTAGCATACGCTCCACATAAACAAATTTCATATCCTTGATATAGTCAGCATTAATTTGTTTCACATGTTTTTCATTTTCAGCACACAGTACGACCTCTTTCATTCCCGCTCGCTTAGCTGCTAAAATTTTCTCTTTGATCCCTCCAACAGGCAGTACCTTACCTCGCAAAGTAATCTCTCCAGTCATCGCCACAAATGACTTTAATGGCTTTCTTTTAATGGCAGAACATATGGCAGAAAGCATGGTAATCCCAGCACTTGGTCCATCTTTTGGAATGGCACCTTCTGGTACATGGATATGGAAATCTGTGGTGTTAAATACCTTAGGGTCTATGCCTATTTTTTTATGGTTGGCTTTGATATAACTCAATGCTGTGGTTGCTGATTCTTTCATTACATCACCCAAGTTACCCGTTAATGTCAATCTTCCTTTCCCTTGACTTAAAGACGTTTCAATGAATAAAATATCGCCTCCAACTCTAGTCCAAGCTAGGCCAACTGCTACGCCAGCTGTCTTGGAAATCTTATAACTGTCCTTCGAAAATCTTGAAGGCCCCAAGATATCTGCTAATTGATCTGGATCGATAGAAGGATTGTATGCTGTGTCCATTGCCACTTTTTTAGCAACGTTTCTCATGACACCTCCTATTCTTCTATGTAAAGATCTCACGCCAGATTCTCTTGTATATTTTTCTATAATATTTTGGATCAATTTTTTAGAAAACCGTATATGAGAGGCTTTCAACCCATGATCTTTTCTCTGCTGAGGAATCAAATGCTTTTTAGCGATTTCAATTTTCTCTTCAGTTGAATATCCACTGATTTGAATGATCTCCATTCTATCTAACAATGCAGCTTGGATGGTATTTAGTGAGTTTGCTGTAGCAATAAAAAGTACCTTAGATAAGTCATACTCTAACTCCAAATAGTTGTCATAGAAGGTTCCATTTTGCTCTGGATCTAGTACTTCTAATAAGGCGGATGATGGGTCACCTCTAAAATCTTTACCGATCTTATCTATCTCATCCAAAATAAATACAGGATTTGATGATTGCGATTTTTTGATCGACTTGATTATTCTTCCAGGCATCGCACCGATATAGGTTTTACGATGACCTCTAATTTCACTTTCATCGTGCAATCCACCTAAAGACATCCGAACAAATTTTCGCTTCAAGGCTGCAGCAATTGATTTGCCAAGACTGGTCTTACCTACACCTGGAGGGCCTACCAAACAAATGATAGGAGCCTTCATATCTCCTTTCAGCTTCAATACGGCAAGATGCTCCAATATTCTTTCTTTCACTTCTTCTAAGCCATGATGGTCCTTATCTAATACTTTTTTTACGTTCTTCAGGTCAAAATTATCCTTTGTGTATTCTTGCCATGGTAAATCTAATAGCATTTCTAGATAAGACATGACCACAGAAAATTCAGCCATCTGAGGATTGATCCGTTGTACTTTATTTAGGTCTTTCTCAAACGCCTCTTTTACATGCTCAGGCCATTTTTTATCTTTTGCTTTTATCTTAAGTTCATTGATCTGCTCTGCTAATGGGTTTTGACCCAATTCTTCTTGGATTGTTTTTAATTGCTGATTTAAAAAATAATCTCTTTGTTGCTTTTCTATATCTCCTCTGACTTTCGACTCAATTTTATTTCTTAATTCCAACAATTGAAATTCACTGTCTAAACTCACCAAAATGGACTTTGCACGTTTGGTCAAAGATGTTTCTTCTAAGAGTTTTTGCTTTTTAGGTACATCAAGGTTTAGATTGGAGGCAATAAAATTGAGTAAGAAGGATTTCTTTTGAATATTTTGAAGCATAACCACAGCTTCTGATGGAATATTAGGAGAAGCTTCTATTATCTTTTTTGCTAAATCTTTAATAGAGCCCATCATGGCATCAAACTCCATCTTGTCGCCTAATTTTTCATCAGGAATAATTTTTATTACACCTTCTAGGTATGGGTCTTCCTGTATCAAATGATCCAGTTCAAACCTTTGTTTGCCTTGTAAAATTGCGGTAGAACTGCCATCTGGCATTTTGAGCAATTTAATGACTCTAGCTATAGTACCAATAGTATGCAGATCTGAAATTGAAGGAGATTCCTCTTTGAAATCAATCTGAGATAAAACACCTATCGTTTTATTGGTATCAAAAGCTCTATTTACGGCTCTGATAGATTTATCACGTCCGATAGTAATCGGAATTACAACTCCAGGAAATAAGACTGTATTTTTCAGCGCTAACAAGGGCAAAGTCGTAGGTGTTTCTCCCTTTTCGTCTGTATCATCATCTTCCTCTTCTACGATAGACATCATTGGTATAAACTCACCTTCTTCTAAAGGATTTATAAAATGAAATAAATCTTCAAACATCAAAATGTTTTTTAATTAATATAGTTCTTCTATATTCACAACTTTAATACCATCGGATAATATCTGCATTTATGTCCGAAGTTTAGAAATACCCACACCTTTTGAAGTCATATTGTCAGTCTTTATGACCAAAACAAAATTATTTTATATGAATAAGTCAAAAGCTTACTATATCACAGCCATTGCATTTATGGTTTCTTTGGGTGGATTTTTATTTGGATTCGATGCATCAGTCATTTCAGGAGCCATGGGATCTATAAAAAGCATGTTTCCAATGAGTTCTTTACAAGAAGGATTTGTAGTCTCCTCCCCAACCCTTGCTGCAACATTTGCCATGCTTACTGTAGGGCCTATCAGTGATTTATTTGGACGTAAGAAAGTTCTCATTACATTGGCATTTGGATATGCTTTATCAGCCATTTTATCTGCCTTAGCGCCTGGTGTGGGTGTACTCATTTTTGCGAGAATGTTAGGTGGTTTGGCTTTTGGAGCTGCGCTGATTATGGCTCCAATGTACATAGCTGAAATTGCTCCAGCTAAAAATAGAGGAAAACTCGTATCTATCAATCAATTGAATATTGTACTGGGGTTTTCAGCAGCATATTTCGCCAACTATTTAATCAATAAAAATATGGGTGATCAACCTGACATGTGGCGATGGATGTTAGGTTTGGAGTTTTTACCCGCGGTTCTCTATTTCTTTCTCCTATTTTTCATTCCAGAAAGCCCGCGATGGTTATTAGGAAAGGGAAGAATAGAAGAAGCTACTGATGTCATTCGAAAAGTCCGAAATGAAGCTGAAGTGGAGCAAGAGATCAGTGAAATCAATCAAGCCATACAATCCGCAAAATTAGAAAAGAAAGGCTTTAGAGAATTATTTAAACCTGCACTGCGACTTGTACTTCTCATTGGTCTAGTGGTAGGTGTGCTCCAACAAATAACAGGTATTAATATTGCATTTTTCTATGCTAATACCATATTTGAACAATCAGGCATTGGTGCAGATGCTTCCTTCACACAAGCCGTATGGGTTGGTATAATCAATGTTGTATTCACATTAATTGCGATTTATTTAATCGATAAGATTGGTAGAAAACCTTTATTAATAATTGGCCTTACAGGCATAGTAATCAGTATGTTTATTGCTTCTTATGGCTTTAAGCAAGCCAGATATACTTTAGATAATCAAGCTATAACTAGCCTGCCTTCTGGTATCGATCAAAGCCAATTAATGGATATTGCAGGAACCACATTTACAGATGATGTCGCTTTTAAAAATGCCTTGTATGAGCGCCTGGGCAAGTCTGTAACTTCCGCTCATGAGGCGGACATAATTAAAGCAGCAGTAACTATGAACCCTTATTTAATTCTTATTGGAATTTTAGGATTTGTGGCTTCATTTGCGATTTCATTAGGTCCTGTAATGTGGGTTTTATTTTCAGAATTATTTCCCAACTGGATACGCGGTTTTGCGATTTCTGTAGTTGGGTTTGTAAATTCATTAACCAGTTTTCTGGTTCAGTTTCTATTTCCATGGGAACTTGCCAATTTGGGAACCTCGATGACTTTTGCAATTTATGGTGTTTTGGGACTAATCGGACTCTTCTTCATTATAAGAATGGTACCAGAAACGAAAGGAAAAACCTTAGAAGAAATTGAAAAAGACTTGGTTACATCCTCATAAGGAAAAATAGTATTCAATGGCTGGTTTGATCATTTAATAATAATTCATATCGCCAATCAAATTAAAACAATAGTACGTAGTGACTAAGTTATTAATTTGCAAATACTAATAAAATTTTTGCCCATCGTATTCAAATTGATAATTTTAGGTAGCCTAGAGAGAAATTATACCAAATGGAAAGTAGTTTGGGGCTTTTATTACCTAGAGGTTTTAGATGCTATCAAGGTAAAAAACGCAGTGAATGCAGGTATTCACGAGTATTTTTAACGATGGTAACAGCTAAAAGATCAGGTAAAAAAGTCCTAAAACAGTTTCTTTTTAGTATAGAATTTGCTTACAGAAGGTTTAGGTGTTTCTAAGCAAGATTGCAAAGCATATAAATGATTATAGACAGCCATCAACATTTTTGGAAATACGACGCTATTAGAGATCATTGGATTGATGATACGATGCAAGTTATCCGAAGAGATTTCCTTCCAAAAGATTTGGAACCAATACTAGCAAAAAATCACATTGACGGTTGCATAGCTGTACAAGCATCACAATCTGAAATGGAAACTTTATTTCTTTTACAATGTGCAGAAGAAAATTCATTTATCAAGGGTGTAGTCGGTTGGGTAGATTTAAGAGCCGATCATGTAGAAGACAGACTGAATAATTTTATAGAAAACCCTTACTTTAAAGGTGTAAGGCATATTATTCAAGCTGAAAAAAAAGGTTTTATGAATCGTTCTGATTTTCAAAATGGCATTTCAAAATTGCAAAAGCTTGATCTTACTTATGATATTCTAATTCAACATACCCAAATAAACGAAACTATTGAATTTGTAGAAAAATTTCCAGAACAAAAATTTGTTCTAGACCATATTGGAAAACCAGAAATTTCAAAAGAAGTTTCAAAGGAATGGAGCAAGGCCATGAAGATTTTGGGAGGACATAAAAATATCTATTGCAAACTTTCTGGAATGGTCACTGAAACTAAAAATTTTAGTTGGGAAAAGAAGGATTTTCTCCCTTTCATCGAAGCTACTTTAAATGCATTTGGGGCGGAAAGAATACTATTTGGATCGGATTGGCCAGTTTGCACTGTCGCAGCAAGTTATGAGCAGACTCATGAAATAGTTCAGGAATATATTGATCAACTTTCACATAATGAAAAACAATGTATTATGGGCCTTAATGCTCAAAAAGCCTATAATTTAAAACATTAAGACAAGAATTTGAATTTAAAAAAACAAACTTATCATTGCTACAACTTTCTTGGGTAGATAAAAATCAAAAATGTATAGATATGGGGTCAACAAATTTGAAAAGATAATTATACTTTGCATTCCAATCATGTGATTGGTGATCTATGAAACATTGTACTAGATGCAATAAAATAAAATATATGCCAACCTACGATATTAATGACCCTACTGACTTAGACATTATGCGTGCTACTTTTAATATGATTTCTGCAAATGAGTGGGATGAATATATTGAGTTGGCGGAAGAAAGACAAATTGGCTATAAAAATGTCAATATTTTAAAAACTGCCCAGAAAAAAGCAGGCATTGCAAAATATTTAAGCCCAAAAGTTATTCTTTGGATGCTGTCCTTGGTCGACCAGTTAGATGCAGATCCAGATGATGAGGAAGAGTAATTAGATTGTAAACTCCTGAATAAAAAATTCTTAGTCTTAAAAGTTTTTCCACAAATATCTACACTAAATAAAATCGCTTGAACCTTAATAATCTAATTTCTCCAAATAGATGGCCATTTTTTTACGGATGGGTTGTATTATTTGTAGGGACGATTGGATTACTCATGAGTGCACCTGGGCAAACCATCGGCGTCTCAGCATTTACAGATAATCTATTAGATGCGCTCCAGTTTAATAGAGACCAACTCAGTTTAGCCTATATGGGAGGAACCATGTTAAGTGCAGTCATGCTCACCAAGGCAGGACAATTTTTTGATCGTTTTGGTGCCATTCGAACAGCACTTATTGCGTCAATAGGCTTATCTATTTCGCTCTTATATTTAAGTCAAATCGATAAAATCTCATCAGTTTTTGGAGGTTCTGAAATCTCTGCTATGGCCTGTATATTTTTTGGATTTATTTTCATTCGATTTTTTGGACAAGGTGTTCTCACATTAACAAGTAGAACAATGATTGTGAAATGGTTTGATGCCAAAAGAGGCTTGGCTATTGGTATTTTAATTGTATTTGCGGCCTATGGTTTTTCGATTGCACCCGTCGTTTTTGACTATTTAATTTCAAGGTATACTTGGTCAGGTGCATGGATATTTATTGCTGTGATTCTTGGATTAGTTTTTCCAATTGTAGTCATTTTATTCTTTAAAAAATCTCCTGAAATCTATAATTTGATGCCTGATGGGTTAACTCATCAAACAAAAAATAAAACAAGTAAAATCCGCTTTCCTATATATAAAGATTTTACCTTGCAAGAGGCCAGAAGGACATTAAGTCTATGGATTTTTTCAGGATATCCTGCCTTATTTGGTTTGGTGGCTACTGGGTTTACATTTCATGTAGTTTCTGTTTTTGCCGAACAAGAACTATCTCGCGAAGTGGCTATCAATATATTTCAGCCTATTGCTATCGTTTCCGTTGTTGCGAGTATTTTTTGCAGTTGGATTAGTGATTATATTAGTTTAAAATATTTAGCTTACCTGTTTGGTATGGCTGCTATTTTTGCAATGTATGGCATAATAAATCTAGAAGCATTAGGTACAAATTATTGGATCTTAATCCTTGGTTATGGCGTATGCTCCGGTGTTCATTCTTTAGTCATATCGTTATTCCTTCCAAGGTTTTATGGGAAGAAATATTTGGGTGCGATTACTGGACAAGCCATGACACTTGTCGTATTTGCAAGCGCATTAGGTCCCATATTATTTAGTCAATCCCTGTATAACTGGTAATTATAAGATGGCAGCTTATATATGTGCTTTCGGGTTTTTAAGCTTACTTATCGCCACTTTTTTTACAAAAAATCCTCAATTAGCATATAAGCAATCTACTGAAAACCTTTAAATAAGGGCGGATGGTTTTCATCATGTGCTGTAATTTTTTGGAATGCATGAGCGACCGATAAAATAAGTCCATCCGAATGTAAATTCCCCAAGAAAGACATACTTGTAGGGTGATCTTTTTTATCAAAACCAGTAGGTACACAAACGACTGGATGACCTGTAAGATTCGTAGTCATCAGTTGGGTTCCTCCGAAAGTCGGTGTTAAAATGACATCATAATTTTGAAAAACAAGGTGCACCTCTTCAATTAATTTTTGACGGAAGCGATTGGCTTGTAAATATTCTACAGCTGGAATAAACCTGGCTTGTCGCAATGAGTTTGCCCTAGACCTTTGTGTCTGTTGGACCATTGTATTCACGCCTTGATTCTGAATCAGTTCATCAAAAAATGCACCTGCTTCAGCTCTTAAAATAATATCAAACGCTGCATAAGGAATCTCTTTTGGTAGAGAAATGGTATCTGGATTAATATTCCATTCTTTATACATAACACCTAAGGCCTTCCTCAAGTTATCTCCGCTATCTGAAGTATCTTTATCAACTAAATCTTGTAAAACTGCAAAACGTAATGTAGAAGGGTCAGCATCTTCTTCAAATGAAAAGGGTGCATTATTCACAGTTTTATCGAGTTTATCTTCACCACGAATAATGTCATACACTATGGCACAATCTTTTGCAGATCTACAAATTGGACCAAGCTTATCCATAGACCAAGATAAACTCATCACACCATGCCTACTTACCGTTCCATACGTTGGTCGAAAGCCAGAAACACCATTTCGTGAACTTGGTGAAGTAATCGAACCCAAGGTCTCTGTGCCCAAGGAGTACCCAACCAATCCTGCTGATGTAGCTGAGCCAGATCCAGCGGATGAACCGCTTGCACCCTGTAAAGTATCCCAAGGGTTTTTAGTTTTACCGTCAAACCAGACATCGCCTCGTGCCAAAGCACCTGAGGTCAATTTAGCAATCAACACAGCACCGGCTTGTTCTAATTGTTGAACTACAGAGGCTGTATGATCTAGCATTTGGTTCCGATAAGGCATCGCTCCCCAAGTTGTAGGGTAATTTTCTACAGCAATTAAATCTTTTACACCATAGGGGATGCCATGCAATAAGCCTTTATAGTTTCCAGATTGAATTTCTTGATCAGCTCTTGCTGCCTGTTCTAAAGCCAGGTCCTCTGTTATTGTAATGGCACATTCTAAGGTCCCATTATAATGAGCCAAGCGGTCTAAATATAGTCTGGTTAATTCGACTGAAGTGAGCCTTTTGGATTGAATCAACTGAGCCAATTCTGAAATTGAATAAAAAGGGAGTTCATCTTTATTTATAGTTGAGCTAATTGACTTTTCTAAAATCCAATTGGTACTATCCCTGCTCGTTGGCATAACAAAATTAATAGGATAAGGATCAAATAATAAGGAAGGAAACACTTGGTAATCTAAAGCGTAAGAGCGAAGACTGTCATAACCCTTCCGATTCCTATCCAAATAATTATACATAGTGTCAATATCTCTTTCCGAAAATTCTAGACCAATCAATTTTGAAGCAGACCCAATGTCACTTTTGGTATATGAGTATTGATTTGATTTGCAAGCGAAGCAAAGTAACATCAATGCTAATGCTAGAAACAAGAAAGGATAAAGGCTAATATTTTTCACCTTGGTAAGATACGACTTGAATTCAAATCTGTAGTAACTTGAGTTCGACTATTATTTGTGGATTCTAATATACTGTATTATCAAAAATAAATCACCTAGACTTCCCTATTAATTTCCTTCCAAATTAAGTCCTTTAGTTCTGTGATGCCTTGCTGAGATACTGAGGAAAAGAAAATATAAGGCACATCTTGAGGGATTTCTGGAATTAACATTCTTTTGAGGTCTTCATCAATTAGGTCAGCTTTCGAAATTCCAAGTATTCTTGGTTTATCCATCAATTCTGGATTAAAAAGCTTCAATTCATTCAATAGAATTTCATACTCTTTGGCAATATTGTCCGCATCTGAAGGAACAAGAAATAACAAAACAGAATTTCGCTCAATATGCCTTAAAAATCTAAAACCTAGGCCTCTCCCTTGATGTGCTTTTTCTATAATACCAGGGATATCTGCCATAATAAATGACTGAGATCCGCGATAACTCACAATGCCTAAGTTTGGTACTAAGGTTGTAAATTGGTAAGCGGCGATTTTTGGTTTTGCTGCACTAACTGCAGATAATAAAGTAGATTTACCCGCATTTGGAAATCCTACCAGTCCTACATCTGCTAAAACTTTTAGTTCTAAGATTTTCCATTCTTCTTTGCCTTCTTCACCTGGCTGAGAATATCTTGGACTTTGGTTGGTTGAAGACTTAAAGTGTTCATTTCCTAATCCTCCACGGCCTCCTTTGACTAAAATCACTTCCTCTCCATCATCCATGATTTCATACTCGACTTCCATCGTTTCAGAATTCCTCGCAATGGTTCCTAAAGGAACATCAAGAATAATGTCTTTCCCGGTAATTCCACTTTTACGACCTCCTGCTCCAACGCCACCATGCCCTGCGATTACATGCTTCCTATATTTTAATGGAAGCAAGGTCCACAATTGCTTATTACCTCGTAATATAATATGACCACCGCGGCCGCCATCGCCGCCATCTGGTCCACCAGTAGTGGTCCATTTATCTCTATAGAAATGAGACGAGCCTTGTCCACCCTTTCCAGAGCGACAACAAATTTTTACGTAATCAACAAAATTTTGATCTGCCATAAAGAGTTTACCAATAACAACTGATTGATGTTACAGGGTGTCAATTTCGGTGCAAAGTCGGTCAAATATTTCACCGATCGAACCAACACCGTTTACTTTTTTTGATTTATGCGCCTTTTCATAAAATGAAAAAACAGGAGAGGTCTCTGATTTATAGATTTCTATCCGGTTTCTTATGATAGATTCGTCATTATCATCAGATCTTCCCGAGGTCTTTCCTCTTTCTAATAATCGCTGGACTAATTCTTCATCTTCGACTTCTAACATAATCAAGGCTGCAATATTTTCGCCCTTTTCCAAAAGTAAACTATCTAAAATTTTAGCCTGCGCTATCGTCCTTGGAAAACCATCAAAAATGTATCCTTTAGCTTCAGGTGTAGAATCGACTTTGTTTTTTAACATCCCAACTGTCACTTCATCCGGTACTAACTCTCCTTTGGCCATATATTCTTTTGCTTTCAGACCAAGAGGTGTGTCATTTGACATCTCATGTCTAAATAAATCGCCAGTTGATATTTGAAGTATATTATACTTGGATTCTAATTTCTTTGCTTGTGTACCTTTACCTGATCCTGGAGGACCAAATAAAATAATATGTTTACGCATGTCACTACGTTCTGTTTTAGAGCTGCCGAAATTAAAAAAAATCCGCCAAAACTTAGGTAAGATATTCATAAATTCAATTGATAATCAACGTATTACATCCCTTACTTCAGCGATTCTAGGTTTCCAATATGAAGAATTTAATATTTCATCTTTGACTACACCACGAGAAGAGGTACTATGAATAACCCACAATTCGTCCTTTTTGTTCTCATACACCATACTAACATGAATGATTTTGCCTTTATTCCCAAAAAATACTAAATCACCTGGCTTAGCTGTATGTATAGGAATCGGTTTTCCTAACTGGGCTTGCATGGAAGAAGAACCATTGGCTTGTACACCATGATGTTTCAAAACATGTGTTACAAAACCTGAACAATCAAAACCTGATGGTGTTTTGCCACCATATACATATGATGTACCCATATATTGAGAAGCTGTATCTGTAATTTGATCTCTTACAGAGACAGTTTTAGTTCTTCGTTCTGAAACTCTTGGTTTCTTTGCTGAAGCATGTCTAGATGGTGGTTTTTTTCTTGATGATCTTGAACTGTATTTCTTGGTGCTTGAACAACTAACAAGAAAAAGTAAGCCAATAGATAGTATTAGATATCTCATTTAACATATTATATATTATTATAATATGTCAATAATGATGCCATTAAAATATGAAGATATGAAGGCGTCTTTTATTCTGGATTCCACTTTATAGTAAAGTTTAAAAATCCATCTTTAGAAATATGTTCTTTCATTTTTTGATCAGTTAAGTACACTCTATTTGCAAAACCATGAACTACAATATGCAGTGCATTCTCAATTCTCACAATGTTTGCAATACCATTTATGGCGACTGTTCCTGAAGTTCCTTTAATGATAATGTTGTGTTTAATTCCATTGATAATTAGATTTTGCCCGTGTAATTCATATTCTAAAAGTGCCCTATAAATCTGATTTCGAATTTTATTGGAAGGTTTAACTTTTTATAAATATCAATATTCGAGATAGAATTTAAACAGATATAGCGAGCCAATTCGACAATAAGCTAATCTAGCATAATCAAAATTCGATTTTTAAGCTAAATAGGGCACTGGTCGCATTCATTTTTTTACACATTGATAACTCAATTGTTAATATACATAGCCCCATTAGTTATCAATTATACATTGTTGATATATCAATAATGTATAATTGGGTTAAGATTATAGTTTTTGCTTAAGTCTATCCAAACCAGCCTTAGCCTTATTGTGTAATTGGTCTTTATAAGTTGGAGATTTTATGGATTTGCAAAGCTTAAAATAAATTTTGGCTTTTTTGAAAAGGGACTGACCTTCATATAAGAGTCCAATTTGAAGCGCAGAATTAGCTGCAAAAAAACTACTAGACTTTGAATCCAATTCGATGCATTTTTGATAATGAGAAATGGCTTCATCAAAATTTCCAATTGCCTGTGAAATCCTACCCAAACGATATTTAAATTCGATATTATAAGCCACATTACCTTGAAAGTTTCTTGCATTTTTTATCATAAATTGATAAGCGCTTTCATAATAGCCACCGTCATATAACAATCTCGCTTCGAGAAGTATAGGTTGTGGATTTCGCTTAGATTCTGTTTCTAACAGTGCTTGCTTGTCATCTTCTAAAAAATCCATTCCTTCTGATTCAACTTTCGCCATATATGATTTGTACCCTGCAAGGTTCTTATTTAATACCAATTCGTACCAAGCCAATTTTTGGTATGCATCTTTGATAAAGTGCCTTCCTTTAAAAAGAGTAACAAATTTTAAAATATGTTTATCGGCTCCATCTTCTAAATGATACAATAAACTTTTGCCTTCTAAATAATCCAAATAATAGAAAGGAAAATAATTTTCACCCTTTGGTCTTTGCCTTAAATATTCTAAGGCCAAATCATTGTACCCTATCTTGTGGGCAATAGAAACTAATAAAAAGCAGGCCAATGGGCTCTCTTCAGCCAGCAAATCACTTTTTTGCAAACTTTCCCACGCATCTTGAGGTCGATTAAACAAATGAAGTAGCATATAAGCATGAATGGCTCTCGCTTCTTTTCGAAATATAGATGGATGTTGTTCAGTCTCAAGTATCAACGTTTCAATTTCTGCCAAGCCCAATTCTAATGATCCTTTGACCTTGAATACTTTTTTTACAAAGCCCGGAACGTACTCAGCAAGCGCATGAATTACACTGAGACTCTTTTTGTTTTCAAAAAAATCAGGAAATTCTTGATCATTTTTTTCCAAAAGCCTATAGGCTCGGTTCAAATCATTAATTAAAGTAAAGTCTGGAACTTTAGATCCCGAATAAAATTTAGATCTCGCCAAGGTCCATTGTAACAAGATCTCTGCCTGAGTGAACTTATAGTAGGGAGAACTTGAATCTGCATCTTTCAGTTTTTCAAGACGAATTTTTTTATTCTTTTCGAGTCTGTCGTAGACTTCTTTTTCTTCTGTAATGAAAATGGTGAAAAAGTCAATGTAATTTTCAATATGATAGACCATCATATTAAGTGGATCCGATTGCTTAATTTCTTGAAGTTGACTTTTGGCTTCGGTAAAATTTAGATTTATAACAGAGGTATAGGCCTCTTCAATTTGGTGTGTGATCCTAAAATCGCCCTGTGGGTATCCTTGAATAGAAACTATAATTAGTATTAGGTATGTGAGCAAGCATCTCATTGATATATACAAAAAACGAAAAAGCCTTGAAAATGTCACAATTCTCAAGGCCTCTGCTTAATTTTTATTAAATCTTTAACGAAGTAAGTCGCTTATTTAACCTTGGCTTCTTTATTATCCAATTTTGATGCTAATCCATTGTCAATCAAAACTCTACCACAATGTTCGCAACCTACAACTTCCTTTCTCATGCCAATCTCAATCTGCACCTGTGGTGGAATTCTCGCAAAACAACCACCACATGCTTCTCTGGTAACAGTGACTACTGCAAGACCATTTCTATATCTATTTCTAATTCTCTTATAAGAAGAAAGTAATCTTTCACTAATCTTCCGAATCGATTCCTGTGCTTTTTCTGATCTTGTATTGAGAACTTCTTCTTCTTGATTGGTCTTTTCGATAATCTTTTCTAATTCGACCTGCTTAACTTTAAGATCTTCTTTCTTTTGCTCAAATAATTCTTTGGTCCCATCTTCTCCTTCTTTTTTCGCCTCTCTGATTTTTTCAGCATTTCTGATCTTTTTCTCAGAAAGTTGAATTTCCAATTTCTGGAGTTCTATCTCCTTAGTTAATGCATCGAATTCCCTGTTATTCTTAACCTCATCTAATTGCTTTTCATATCTAGCAATCAAGGTTTCAGATTCCTTAATATTTACTGTGTGTTGACTTACATCTCTTTCGATTTCAGACAATGCATCTCCAAGTTTATTCAATCTTTTTTCTAGACCTGCAATGTCATCTTCTAAATCTCTTACTTCAATCGGAAGTGCACCTTTCAATACTTCAATACGATCAATTTTTGAATCGATCAATTGAAGTGAATATAACTTTGTAAGTGTATCTTGAACTGTTGAAACTTTAGCCGCCATATAAATTTATTGATAATATTTTATAGGATTTGTATTCACTTTTGTGAAATGGAGGGCAAAATTACGAAATTTATTGCTAAAAAGTTTAAATAATAAGTCAATTGTAAAATGTTCACTTTCGTAATGTCCAATATCCATTATAACTGTACGCAGATCAGCATCAAAAAACTCATGATACTTAAAATCGGCACTGATATATACATCTGCTCCTTGTTTCTTAGCTGTTTCTAATAAAAATGAGCCAGAACCACCGCATATAGCTACCTTATTTACAGGTTTCCCTAATAATTGGGTGTGTCTGATACAGCTAACTTCCATCGTATTTTTAATATGTAATAGTAAATCTTGTTCTGAAAATTGCGGAATCAAGGTACCAATCACACCCGAACCTACCACTCCAGATGGGTCAAATTGTAGCTTTGGAGCTAAAATTTTGACATCTTGAAGTCCAATTTTTTGTGCGATCTTGTTCGAAACACCATTTACCAATACATTATCTAGGTTAGTATGTATGGCTAATAAGGCAATATCATTTTTAATGGCTTTAATGATGGTTCTTTCTACATAATTAGATCCATTTATTTTTTTCAATCCTCGAAATACAATTGGATGGTGTGATACGACAACATTACAGTTTTTTGTGATAGCCTCATCGACAACGGCTTCTGTCGCATCTAATGATACCATGATACCTTTCACTTCTAATTTAGCGTGCCCTGTAATGAGGCCAGCATTATCATAATCTTCTTGATACCGAAATGGAGCAATTTGCTCTAGAAAATCAACAATTTCTTGCAATATCATGATTTGCTTTTCTTTATTTTATCAATAATAGACGTAGTAGAAATACCTTCAAGGTAACTGAGAATTTTCACTATACCATTATGCTCCATAACAAAATCAGCACCTTCAATCTCTTCTAAAGTATAGTCTCCTCCTTTTACTAAGAATTGAGGTTTTATTTGATGAATCAAATTTACTGGCGTATCTTCTGAGAAATATATCACCATATCTACACTTGATAAACCCGCTAAAACCATGGCTCTTTGATTTTCAGAATTCACAGGTCTAGAAAATCCCTTTAACCTTTGAACAGAGGCATCCGTATTTAAACCAACAATTAACTTATCTCCTAAATCTTTGGCTTCCTCTAAATAACTCACATGGCCTGCATGAATGATATCAAAACATCCATTCGTAAATACTATTGAATCAGAAACACTATGCCAATCAGCAAGTTTTTCTTTTGCTAAATCATAAGATGTGAAAACCTCGGCGTCTAGTTTTTTACTCATTTTTTATTGATTAAGGGCAATAGCAATAAGGACAATAAACCAAAAATTACATTACAAAACAACTGTATAGCAAAGTAAAGAATGTTTGCAAATGAAAATCCATCTGCAGCATCAACTCCATAAATAGTCAGTGCTTCTTGGATAAAAAGGTGATAACTTCCCATGCCACCTGGAGATGGAAATACAATACCTAAGGTTCCAAATATAAAAGTGACCAATCCTTCAGAAGCACCCAAATGGGAGGTTGGTTCAAAAGCAAAAAATGCCAAATAGGTCATTAAATAATAACAAGCCCAAATTCCCACAGTATGAGCTACAAATAACCAAGGTTTTTCCAATAAAAATATAGACAATAAACCATCCTTAAATCCTAAAACCAATTTTAATATCTTTTTTCCAAATCTGGTTTTCAAGAATGAAGTATGCCTTAAAATCACATAAAGCACTAACAATCCAATGATACCTAATATAAACAGGTAAAGTAAAATTTTATTAGATGATCCTTCCCCACGATTCATCTTCTCAGTAATAAAAGTCATTAGCGTATCATATTCAATACAGATTGCAAGCAGAATCACAACCAATAAGCCAACGATATCCATAATACGATCAGTAACAATAGTACCCATTCCTTTTTCGATATCTACATTATCGTATTTTGCCAAAGCACTAGCTCTCAGCACCTCTCCTAATCTAGGTATCCCAAGATTGGCAAAGTATCCAATCATAATTGCCATGAAAGCATTGATAAATCTAGGTTCATATCCTAAGGGCTTAAGTAACATAAGCCATCGCCATGTACGAAAAAAATTGCTCAACATGAAGATGGCGATAACAACCAGCAACCATGACATCTTTGAGGTAATAAAGTCATTCCATATTTTATGCAATAGCACACATTCCTCTGGTGCATTGCCGTCTGCTAAACATTGGGCTAAATACTTTTCAGAATTAGATTGGTATAATAAATAAAGTATCGTTGCTCCTATAGAAGCAAAAAAGAGAAATTGAATGATTTGCTTGACTGTCTTATTCAAAATATGGATATATTTTATCTTTCGTCCTTTAATATAATATTATCTATCAACCTGATATCTCCCGCCCAAGCTGCTATACAAGCCACTATGTATGGTGCATCATCTATATTATTTATTGGAAGTAATGTTGTTCCATCTACAATTTTAAAGTATTCAGGCTTAAACTTTATTTTCTTTATAGCTTGTATGGCCTCCTTTTCCAATTGCTTTATTGTTTTTTTTCTTAAATTTTGTTTGGTAATCGACAGTGTTTTGTATAAAGCCTTAGCTGTTTGCCTTGTCTTCTTTGGGAGTCTTTCATTTCTAGAGCTCATTGCCAAGCCATGAGGTTCTCTTATAATAGGACATAGTATTAAAGATATAGGCATCTTCAATTCTGTTATCATTTTTTGAATTATGGCTGCTTGCTGAAAATCTTTCTGTCCCATAAATAATTTATCTGGCTTCACAATGTCCAATAATCTATAAACTACTTGAACAACACCATCAAAATGTCCTGGTCTAAATTCACCTTCCAATACCGCTTCAATACCACCAAGGTCAACTTCAACACTATCTAAAATACCATTTGGATAAATTTCTTCTACGGTTGGATAAAATAAAATATCACAACCGTTTTGTTCTAACATGTCACGATCCTCATCAAATGTTCTTGGGTATTGATCCAAATCATCAGGGTCATTAAATTGTGTGGGATTTACAAAAATGCTAGAGACAGTAACATCACAATGCTTTATTGACAAATTAACCAAGGACATATGCCCTTCATGCAGTGCACCCATTGTAGGTGCGAACCCTAAGACTTTTGAATCTTTTTTATGCTTTGCAATTTCAGCTTGTAATCCAGCAACAGTCCTAAAAATCCTCATCATATCCTTATCTGTATTTCAATGTAAATTTCTTAATTAATAATGCTAACTCAATCTTTTAAGCAATCATTGTCATTTGTAAATATTATTATTCGATTTGATTGCCAAATTTTTTTCTCCCATACCACTTCCTAAGAATTTGCTCAGCTATTTTCCCTTGAGGTGTATAATCTAAATCGGGGTATCCTTCATGTCCTTCCATATTTGGAAACCACTTCCAAAGGAACCCGCCTGCCCAAAAATCTTCATTCCAAAAAGCCATAAATAATGCATCTATAGCATTGGCTTGCGCCACTTGATTTTGAGTAAGCTGCCCAATTTTCTCTTCGAGCTCCCATGCTTTGTATGCGCAGCCATCAACTGACAAATAACCAAACTCTGTAAATATAATTTGTTTCCGATAAGAAGTAGCTAGTGCTTTCAGCTTTCGTTTTGTAGGTCTCCATTTTTTTAATAGCTCCCTTTGATCTGGTGTTTTTGACTTACTTAGTGGAAAATATGCACTGACACCTATATAATCGACTTGATCCCAAATAGACACTTCATGATAAGCGTCCCAATTTGAAGCATAAACCAATTTACCATCATATACTTGCCTTATGTTTTGAATTAATTGTATCCAAAATTCCTTTCTGATCAGTACACTATTTTTCAATTCTGTCCCGATACAAAATAATTCAACACCATAGGATTGTGCCAAAGAAGCATAGTTCATGATGAATGTTAAATAGTTTTGTTCCCATAATAACCATTCAGCTTCGGTTTCAAACACTAAATCGCCCACCCAATCATTTTCTATATAAATCTGAGGCTTAATCATGATATGTAGACCTTCCTTTTTTGCTAATTGTATGGTTTTTTCTAAGCCTTTATTTTGTAAACCCCACCAATGTTCTTTTTGATTGAATCGAATAGTAACATCACCACTATCTGAAAACCCAAAAGGCGTGATCGCAATCCAATTAGAATTGGTCATTTGGATAGACGGAATGGGATTAGCCAAAAAAGGCTTTGGAGGAGAAACCATAGTAATCCCTTTTATTTTTAATCCATGATCCATATGTAATTGTGCTGATAGCAAATGGATTACAGATAAATTGATAAGGAATAATAAGAAAACGGATTTTATAATTTGTATTATCAAGGTCATGAACTGCGAAGTAAAGTAAAATTGCAATAAGATCAAATACTATTCTTGAACCAATTTAAGTCGAAACTACCTATTAACAGATGGTCTGAACCACAAAGAATAGTCAAACTCAGGTTACATCGTATCAGATTAATTAATCCACTCAAGGCCTCATTGAAAAATTTTTAAAAAGTGCATAAATATTATTTCAAATATTTTATTTTATTTAGCAATAATGTAAATAATTAGATGCTTACTAAAATTTAGTGATTTACGTTAGATTATTTGCACTGTGGACTCAGTTTTACCTACATTTGTATTATCAATTTGATTAGAAGTAATCATTTATAACACTGTGAGGTGATGAAACAGGCAGCCATGCCCTCTTGTCTCGGGGGTGGAGGTAACACAATAAACGGAAGATATGGGTTGACCACAATATTAACTTGTCTTTTGGCTAAGTGCTTCGTGGAGGTTCGAGTCCTTCTCTCACAGCAATCTACTAAAGACAGTACTTTAAAAGTACTGTCTTTTTTTTTGTGATTCTGAAAAACCAATCTTTTTGGATCTATAGTTTAAGGATTCTATGTACTTTGGTCTTCATGGCTCAAAAATATAAAAACATCTATGTTGCCGCTTCTTCTCAACATGTTGGCAAAACCACAACAACCTTAGGATTGGTTGCTTCTTTTTTATCAAAAGGCGTGAATGTCGGTTACTCTAAACCAGTAGGGCAGAAATTTGTCACCTTACAAGATTTAGTTGTAGATAAGGATACCATTCTATTTTCAGATTTGATAAAATTTGATATCAGCCCAGAAATGCATAGTCCTATCATATTAGGAAAAGGTGCGACTGAAGAAATTCTTGAACGCCCTGAAGAGTTTAATGGTGAACCAATGATAAAACAGGCTCAAAAAAAACTATCTGAAACACACGATTTGGTCATATTCGAAGGTACCGGACATCCAGGAGTCGGTAGTATTGCAAACTTATCAAATGCAAGGGTGGCAAAAATATTAGACGCTGGTGTAATTATGGTTATTGAAGGCGGTATCGGCTCTACAGTAGATATGCTAAATATGACAACATCATTATTCAGAGAAGAAAAAGTGCCAATTATTGGAGTTATCATTAACAAGGTACGTGCTGAAAAATTAGAAAAAATTGAAAAATATGTTGGCCTCTGGTTAGAACGAAACAATATTCCCTTATTAGGCCTCATTCCTTATGACAAGACCCTCGCTTATCCTCTAGTAAGAACTGTTTGTGCTGCTATAAAAGGTCAGGTACTTGCCAATCCTGAAAATTTGTATAATAAAGTTGAGGATATTGTGGCTGGCTCCATAGTTGATTTAAAAGAGTTGAAATCTTCTCAAGACCTATTATTATTGTCTTCTGCTCGAATGGCTGACCGTGCTATTCAAAAAGTAATTTCATTTTCATCTATCATTGACATACCTCATTCTCCATTATCTGGAATTGTAATCACAGGAAGCGGTAATTTAACTCAAAGTTCAATGGACTATATACATAGATTTAAAATTCCATTAATCAGAACAATCTTGGATACTTATGGTGTAACCGTAAAAATCAGTCGATTGGAAGTAAAAATCAATAGAAGAACGCCTTGGAAGATCGCCAGAGCCATTGAACTTGTCGGAGAAAATGTAAATCTTGAAAAATTATTACCTAAAATCATTGTTTAACAAAAAAGAGTAACTTATATTTGTGTTATATATTCGGAAGTTGTTCTTTTAAATTGGCCAGTGAATAATCTTATCTCTTAAGATCACTGGCCTCTTTTTTTGTAAAAGACCCAAATAACAATCACACACAATTTAGTTTCTCTTATCATTCAATGACAAAATTACTTGCATTCGAATTGATATAACTTATTGGTTTTCAGGACTAAAATCACTTTTCAACCCATATCAAACAGTTAAAATCTTCTTGGTAGCAATAGAGGTTTGATCTGGTTACGAGTTGATTCTAGATATCTCATTCTTCTATTTGGGTGCTCTCCAATGAATTTGAAGTATAAAATAAATACTGTTGAAATCTTCCTAAAATGCAGGTATGCCAATAATATATTCCAAAAATGGGCATTCAATTGGCTTTGTTGCATGAATATTCAAGATAAAATATGGCATTAATTGTTTTTGCTGTAAAGCTTAATTTTCGACTGCAGTTGAAATAGGCATACCCGTCCTAGTCATTTTATTCAGACAGTTTTTTTTAATTACATTTTCCGTTTTCTGTTTTTCTAATATTCTGGAATACAGTGTTGGTCCTATAATGGTTTTATACCGCATCATTGCTGTTTCTGATAAACTCCTTCTATGATATCCAATAATTTTCCTTCAGAGTCTTCCCAGTAGTTAGCCTTCTTTTGTGGTGGAATTATCCCTTCAATACCTAGCTCTTAAAGTAAACTCCAGACTTCAAATGTGTCATATGCTTCATCTCCTGAATATCTGTCAATATTCACATCAGTCTGTTCTAGTAGTTCCTTTACTTGTTGAGCATCTCCATCACCTTTACCGTTTTCTGATAATATCGCACTATGAATTACTCCTGTCTTTTCATCTACGCTTATATGTAATTTCCTCCAGGTTCGCCGTTTACTTACTCCATGTTTTCTAGCTTTCCATTCGCCTTCGCCATAAACTTTTAAACCTGTAGAATCTACTATTAAATATATTTTTCCCTCTGTCTTTGGTGCTTCAATATCAACTTCTAGGGATTTTGCCCTGCGACATATTTGGGTATCGCTCGGTGACTTATAATATTCATTAGTTGAAGTAAAGCATTAATAAAACCTTCAAATTGACGATATGGTAATTTATAAACAAGCTTTCATTGCAACAAAGCCGTTAATCGGGTTGACACTGATGCGATATTACCTTCTTAAATTGAAGTGAGATCTATTCCTCTCTTGCCAGCAAGATCAATTTTGAAAAACCAGAATTTAAAAATATTAATGTGGTGAGTTGTGTTAATTGAAAAGACTTATCAGACCACAACTAAATCTGATGCTAGGTCTCCATTCTAATAATTCATTTAAACTCATATTGAAAATCATTAATAGACTGTAAATCAACTATTTAATGAAAATAATTTTTTTTATATCAAAATAATCTTAAATGATATGCTTTGTTTTTACAAAATATTATTGAGTGTTTTACTTGATATTTCGAAATTACTGGTGTTAGTTTTAAAGAGAGTGACTTATATAGAAAAGATTGAATTATTTAAGAGAATGGACTTTCTTATTCAAAGAAAGGCAACTGGTTCTCTACAGAAATTTACAAATAGATTGAATATTGTACCATTGGTTACCGAAGCAACTAACAGTACTTCACTTCTGTGACGGAAGTACTGTAAAGGTAAGCATTTTGTAGCTATAGTTAGTTGTCATATAAAAGACTTAAGGACAAAACGTTGTTCGAAAGCATTCCTCCCATTAATAACCTTATTATAAAATGTTTACATTATGAACACTAAATTATTATGTTTCACATTTCTATTTTTCATGACTTTAATAGCTTGTCAGCAGGATGAACTTAAAAATGATCTCCAAAGCGTTGAAGAGAGTTTCTATCTTACACCTGAAAAAAAGCAATTAATAGAAATTAAAATAAAAACACTATTGGACAATGGATTATTGCCAAGTCCTACAGAACAGGAGTTACGTGAATTTGAAAAGTATCTTTTCTCAGATGATTTCGTTAATGATCTACCTATAGAAAGTAAATTGTATAGAATGAATAAATCTAATCTATGCGACAGAAATAAGATATTACAATCATTGGAAAGCCCTTTTGATTGCCTAAGCACTGTAAATTTATGGAGAGGATATTGGATAATTGAAAAATGGGATAAGAACGGTGACAAAGATATAGAAGGTTTTGAGTTTTCTCTAAACCACTCATCAAACTTAAGGGTTGCATTGTCTAAAATTAGTCCTTTTATACCCACAGATAAATTTGACATGGTGGACTTAAGATGGGCGAGAAGCCTATTTCTAGGTATTTGGGATTGTGGCCCAGGGTACGCATGTGGAGAAGGTTAAGGGTAAATACTACTTTATGAGATTACTAATCTTATTGAATTTGTTACCAGTTATTATGTTTTGTCAAAAGAATAATAACTGGTATTTTTCTGAGGGACTAGGCTTGAATTTTGATTCAAGCCCCCCTTTAGTTTTAACGGATGGTGCGATCTCATCATTTACTGAAGGTGTTTCAACAGTGAGTGATCCTGAAGGAAAGTTATTATTTTATACTAATGGAGAGACTGTATGGAATAAAGAACATAACATCATGGAAAATGGAGAAGGTTTACTTGGTCACCATAGTGCTACTCAAAGTGCATTAATTGTTCCATTTGCAGATGACTCTAGCAAGTATTTCGTTTTTACAACCTTTGGCAAGCATTATATGGGATTTTCACGATTTAGTGAGTATAACTATTCAGTGGTAGATATCTCTCTAAATAATTCTTTAGGAAAAGTGATTTCTAAAAATAATTTTCTCATAGAAGATGTTTCCGAAAAGCAGATTGCAATAAAAGGGGATTGTCACAATTGGGTGATAACACATCAATCAGAGAATAATTGGTTCTACGCTTTTAAAATTGCAAATGGTCAGGTATGGGATCCAATAATATCTAAAATTGGATCTACACATCAAAATGTATTAGATAAATATGATAATGTTGGAAGCACAGGTCAAATGACAAGCTCTTCTGATGGTAAGATAATAGCGGCAGGTACTGGTTTAGGTATACTTGAACTTTTTAATTTTGATAAAGAAACAGGAGAATTATCCAAACCAATAAAGTTGAAAACTCAATTCAATGATACTGTAAACTATAATATTAACGGCCTTTCTTTTTCAGCGAACGATAAAAAACTTTATGTTGGTAAAGGGTTGATTGGATATTTTAATTCTGGGACAAGTCTGAGAATTATTGATCAATATGACCTTACTCAATATGACTCCATTTATATTGAAAACTCTAGAACATTCATTTCTAATGTAGGTGGAGTAAGAAAAATTGTGTTTGATCTTGCCTTAGGTCCAGACAATAAAATCTATGTAAAACAAGATAATACTGGATACCTAGGTGTAATTAATAATCCAAACCTCACCGGGTTAGCATGTAACTATGATGATAAGGGTATTTTTTTAAATAATTTTGAATATGACGGAAATGGGTTGCAAAATCATGTGATTTCTCCTAAGCTCCCATCTATTCTTCCTGCTAAGATACTACCAGAAGATCAGATTATTTGCGCTCTTGATACATTAAAAATAGACTTAAGTAATTTTGGTGATCAATTCTTATGGCAGGATGGGACAAATACTGCAAATTATTCTATTATAAGCGAGGGGAAATATTGGGTGAATGTCATGAATGGAAATTGTACATTGACTGATACGATATTAATTATGTTTAGCGAAAATTCTCATGATTTAGATCTTGGGGAAGATCTTACTATTTGTAGTGGAAAGCAGATAACTTTATCTAGTAATATTATAGCTGATAGTTATCAATGGAATACTGGTCAAACGAGTAATCAAATTAGTATCAGAGAATCAGGAACTTACTACCTTACTGCTGTAGTGGGAACTTGTACACTGACTGATACAATACTTGTAACCCTAAATGAGGCTAGTTTAGATTTAGGTGAAGATATTTCAAATTGTACTCAAGAACCCTTACTTATAGATGCGCAATTAACTGATGTATTAAAATACATTTGGAGTACTGGAGAAACCACACCCTCAATTCAAGTTTATGAATCAGGAATGTATTGGGTTGAGGCGGAAATTGATGGTGGTTGCGTACTACGTGATAGTATAATTGTTACTTTTCAAGACGAACTTCTTTTAGACCTTGGACAAGATATTTCGACTTGTGATGCGACACAATATAGCATCCAATCAACAACAAATTATTCTGATTATTTATGGAATACTGGAGATACAACTTCTTTAATAACAATTACTGAATCTGGAAGTTACTGGCTCGAAGTTTCTGTTGGAAATTGCACGGCTCGTGATTCTATTAATATAGAATTCTTTAATAGGGTTAGTATGGACTTAGGTCCAGATATTATAGAGTGTAACAAAAATTCTGTTTTACTGGAGAGTCCAATTGAAGGAACAGACTACCTTTGGAATACATCTGAAACTACAAAAAGTATTGAAATCAATCAAACTGGATTGTACACACTTGAAGTTACTACAGCTGAAGGATGTAGTATTTCTGATTCAATTTTAGTCACTGTCGATGAAATATTTGTAGACCTAGGAGAAGATGAAATAATCTGTGAAGGTGATAGTGTTGTAGTTACTCCTTTGACTATTGAAGCTGATCAATATTATTGGTCAAATGGTATAAGTGACAATGAACTCTTAGTTACTAATTCTGGCTCATACTGGCTTCAAATTAGCAATGACAATTGTACAGCATCTGATACGATTTACATCGAATTTGAAAATTGTGAAGAATCGGATACTACAAACATCGTAAATCCAATGGAAGAAAACTGTCAAGTCTATGTACCTAATGCTATTAGTTATGCTTCTGTAAATGAATTAAATAAGAAATTTCAATTATTTAGCGATTGTGAGTTTGCCTACGTAGAAATAAGCATTTATGATCGATGGGGAAATTTACTTCAAATCACGAATAACTCTACGATAATAGATCAGAATAATTTACAACCAGGAGTATATGTAACTAAAATTTTATACCGTTTTGGGAATGATTCTAATTTTTCTGAGTTATTACAAAGTATTACGATTTTATAGATAGAAAAGTCATTAAATAAAAAGAAATCTAGCCTTGTCCATTTGAATTTTTTATTGGTTAAATCTAAATTACACATTTTTGAGAAAAATAGAGATACACCCCGTATATCATAAAGCCTTTGCACTCTATTAAACTTTTTGTAATTTTCGGCAAACATCGCATAGATATGAGTACAAGTAGACCATGGTTAAGCATTTACCCAAGTGGAATTCCAGCAAATATAGACCCAGAACAATACGCTACAGTTGTAGACTATATTAAAGATCGATGCGAATTATACAAAAAGAAAAAGGCTTTTTCCTTAATGGGTACTGAGCTTTCCTATGGTGAAATTGATAAATACAGTACTCAATTTGGTGCATATTTACAATCAAGAGGCTTAGAACCTGGAGACCGTTTTGCGATTATGATGCCTAATTTATTACAATATCCCATCGCGTTATTTGGTGCATTGAAAGCAGGATTGATTGTAGTAAATACCAATCCCCTTTATACTCCAAGGGAAATGGAGCATCAATTTACAGACAGCGGTGTAAAAGGCATTATTATTGCTGAAAATTTTGGAGCCAATTTGGAAAAAGTCTTAGCTAATACTACGATTAAAACAATCATTACAACCAGCATTGGGGAAATGCTCGGAATGTTTAAAGGAGGAATGGTGAATTTCGCTGTGAAAAATATAAAGCGCATGGTGCCGAAATATACACTGCCAAATGAAATCAAATTTACCGACGCTTTAAAAGATGGCAAGAAGTTCCAGATAACGCCTTTTGAATCAGGTCCAGACAGTGTGATCGTACATCAATATACAGGCGGTACTACAGGCGTCAGTAAAGGTGCCATGTTGACCAATCGCAATATCGTATCGAATATGTTGCAGATTAAGGCATTTCTTCAACCATATATTAATCAAGACCAACAGCTAAATGTACTAGCGCCACTTCCTTTGTATCATATTTTCGCATTTACAGTCAACTGTTTGGCAATGATGGACATGGGTGCGCTTTCTGTGTTGATTGTGAATCCTCGTGATTTAAAAACGGTTGTGAAAGAATTTAATAGATATAAAATTACTGGCTTGACAGGTGTCAACACCTTATATAATGCCTTATTAAATAATGAAGAGTTTAGGTCAGTAGATCTTAGTGCAATAGAATTTGCATCTGCTGGAGGCACAGCATTGCAAAAGTCTGTTGCGGATAGATGGGAAGCATTGACTGGCGGTGTCATTGGTGAAGGTTATGGTATGACTGAAGCATCTCCAGTTATAACATCTAGTCCAAGAGATTTGATTGTAGTTGGGACTGTTGGTATCCCAGTACCATCAACGGAAGTTCGACTGATCGATGATGCAGGAAATGTAGTCGCTTTTGGCGAAAGAGGTGAAATTCAAGTTAAAGGTCCTCAAGTGATGAAAGGCTATTATAATAGACCAGAAGAAACAGCAAGCACTATTACATCTGAGGGGTGGTTAAATACCGGAGATATCGGAATAATGGATGAAAAAGGGTATTTGAAAATTGTAGATCGTAAAAAAGATATGATCTTGGTATCTGGATTTAATGTATATCCGAATGAAATAGAAGACGTTGTGTCATTACATCCAAAAGTTTTGGAAGTTGCTGCGATCGGATTGCCCGATGAGAAATCAGGTGAAGTCGTGAAAATCTTTGTGGTTAAAAAAGACAAATCCTTGGATAAAGATCAGTTGTTACAACATTGTCGTGAAAATCTAACTGGATATAAAGTGCCAAAGCACATTGAATTTAAAGATGATTTGCCCAAGTCTAATGTGGGTAAAATTTTGAGGCGACAATTAAGAGATGCTTAAACTATAAAATTCTTAAAAGAATGAACCTCAAAGGTATGCTTAACACAGAAGGAATAAAAAAATTTATTTTTGAATGCTTATTCAATGGGTTATTTTTTGCAACAGGGATGGCTTTATTTGATTACTATCAAGGACTTGAATTTTACCTGGGTGGATTTCTTATTAATTTTTTTGGGTTTGGAATAATTATGGGGATATATTTTAGCTATACACGCTTTAAGAAAAAATAAACTTAGTTTTCATAACAATCGGTTTTACTTCGAGTATCTGTGATTGATTTTATTTTCCAGACTTCATTATATCGTACCATTTGAAAAACATTGACGCCACAATGAGAAAAGGTATCATCTACATAAAATGAATATGGCGTCCAAGCAATCGCTAAGGGACCATCAATCAATACTTCATAATCATGAATGACTTCATTCCATACTTCCTTATGATCAGAACCAACAGCTTCAATAAACCCATTAATCGCATCTGATCGTTCTTTGGTTTCACCATTTTTATCTATTCCAATAGACTGAAGTGTTGCATCTTCTGTAAAAATGGCCTTCAGTTTAGAGTTGTCTCCATTTTTCATTCCGTCAAAGAGTGTTTTAACCTGAGCAATGATTTTTGACCTTTCGTCATATTGCGCAGTACTCATGGATGGGCATAAGCAGATAAATAAAAATAGACAGCAGATATTTTTCATAAGATTTTCTATTCTGGAAACATGCTAGCATCCAAATGAGGTAATAGTTTCAGTGCATTTTTATAGTACACTTTTTTCAATATTTCATCAGGTAAATCCAAACCATACATTTTCCAAAAGGCATGGTATTTTTTATAATATGGAAAATACTCATCGTCCGATTCTAAAACCCTGAAATAGGTTGGAAATTCTTTGGGTTGGAATGAATCTTTTCCAAACAATATGCGATCCTGATATTTTTCAAAAAATTTGGCTGCATTTCTAGGTTGTCTGCCAAGCTCTGCAATTACAGCACCCAACTCAATATACATGTTTGGTATTTCTTCTAATAACTGAGAAAGTTTTGCCAAGTCATTGGCATACCATCCAAAATGTGCATTGATAAAAGTAGTATTTGGGTGTCGTCTAAATATATTATGTTGCTCTTGTATGATTTGTTCCCAGGAGGCAGGATTATCAGCTTCTCGTTTTCTGCCAGGTCTAAGTTTCAATTCTAACCATCTTTCATTCAAACTATCCAAAGGTTCCCAAAATGATCTCGGATCAGCAGAGTGAATCAATACGGGCATTCCCAATTCTCCTACTTTCTCCCAAATTGGTGCAATTCTTGGGTCATCTATAGGAATTCGTTGCTCCTTTGAATCCAAATTGGACATACCTTGGCTCTTGTATATTTTCAAGCCTTTAGCCCCATTCTGATAATCAAATTCAATTTGCTTCACTGTTTCAACAGCCCAATCTGGCTCATCAATGCTCCTGATTTCAATATTGGTGAAAACTACCATTCGATCTTCGTGGCCATATTTCTTAATATTATCCGTCATGGCTTTTAACCGTTCACCGCCCCTGCCGCTCAGATTGACCACAACTTGCATATTGATGGTATCCATTCTTCTTAGCAATTCATCTAAATCCATTTCACCCATTCTCCAATGATGACTATGAATATCAATAAAAGGAAATTTAGCATGAGCCTTTGGGTTTTCTGGAACGACCAAAGTAGATGTAGGGTCATAAGATTCAAAATCCATCGTAATGTCTAAAGGCTCCCTGCGTTGACCCAACAAAATAAAAGTGCAAAACGTAAGTATTATTATTAGAGATAATTTCATTGTACTAGAATTGAATCAACAATTTATGAAAACATTTTGCTGTCGAGCGTTAATGGTATTATTGATTTTTTAATAATGAATCTTTTGTTTGCCATACGCTATAACATAAACTTTAATATTTTACATAGTTAAGTATTTAGCCTCATTAAAAGCTATTGCTGGAAAATGTGGCAAAATAAAGATGAAATCATGACTCGTAAAAGAACTCCAGCATCCATTCTTTCAAAATAGCTAGAACCGTCTAATATAAATATTTAAAGATTGAAAATTCATATATTTACTATATGACGACTAAATCAAAATTTGCGCGACACCTTCTTTTAATTTTTATTATTTGTGCCTTCACATCGCTAAGAGGATGGACGCAAAACACACTTGCTCAAAATGCAAGCACTCATTATTCAGTTTTACCTTCTGCATTTGGCGTTCTAGAAGATGAACTTTTTCTTACGAACATTAATGTATTACTGAATGGCGTAGAATATGGATTTAGCGAAAATTTTAGTGGCCGGGCTATGATAGAGCTCTTCAATCCTATTTTTGCAAGTGAATCAATGACCTACACACTCCATCCAAAATTAAGTTTGCCAATCAATGAAAATTTGAATATTGCCACTGATTTTATTTTTGTTGGGACGATTGGTGATGGCACTATAATGATACCTCATGCTGTGATGACTTTAGGTAGCCGACAAAAAAATATTTCTATAGGTGGTGGCTATGTTTTCGATAGACTTTATGGTGCTCAAGCAGAATATTTTGGAATGTCTTTAGGAGGAATACTTCCTATAAATAATAAATGGGCTTTGGTTACTGATAACTGGTTTTTATTTAGCGATCAACGTCTAGTAGGTAATCCTTTTGATTTTCTTTCCATATCAGCAAGGACTACAATAAAAAATAAATACCACCTCGATTTTGGCTTATTTTTAAATACAGATCAATATGATTTTGGTAAATATCCTTGGCCAATTGTTAAGTTCTATAGTGATTTCAATGATATTTTTGGGAAGAAAACAAAATCCAATAATACATCATCAGAAAATTCTGAAACAAGGCGTCCTCGAAATGTACAAAACCAACAAAATAGCCAAACAAAATCCTTAGGCCAAAAAGCGCTTTATGCTGAAATTGGTGGTGTAGGTGGTATCTATTCCATCAATTTTGATGCAAGATTAATAAATACACCTAAAAATAATGGGATTGGATTTAGAGCAGGGCTTGCCTCAATATTTGGCGTTACTACTATGCCTCTTCAAGTCAATTACTTGATTGGGCGACGGCACTATTTAGAAGTAGGACTTGGTACAACATTAGCTACCGCGAAATATGATTATGGAGATGGCAAGTATGGTGGCTTTAACGCAACAGGCAGCAGTTCTTTAAAATATCGCTATCAATCAGAAGATAAAGGATTATTTTTTAATATTGGATTTGATTTATTCTTTGGAGGAGAGCTAATCAATGATGCTGAAACCTATTGGGCAGGTATTGGATTGGGTTATTCTTTTTAACTTATAAGCTGAGTTCGGTTAAATAAAACCTATCAGTATAAACTTTCACATTACAATTCAAAATACCAGCCCGACCCAACTAATATCTTATTTATGAGAGTATAAACCAGATTGAATATTAGAAATACATTACTTTTGCGCCCAATTTCAAATCCATGGAAAAGAAAAAAGTGATTTTCTATTTAATAGACGGCGCTCGTCCAGATACGCTTCAAAAACTGGTAAAGCAAAACTTGTTGCCAAATATCAAACAATATTTAATTGACGAAGGCTCATTTGTAAAAGGGACAACTTGCTTTCCATCAACAACAGGGCCAGCATACCTTCCATTTTTAACTGGGCAATTTCCAGGGACGCATGATATCACAGGAATTCGATGGTTTGATAAAAAAGCATTTTTCAAAGGACGATGGAAACGCAATTCGATGAGAAGCTACTGTGGATATGAAGCCAAGTTTTTCAATGACGACATGGACCCCAAAATGCCTTCCTTATTAGAAACGTATCCTAAGAGTTATAATATATACAATATGATAACTAAAGGAGTTAAGGATGAAAATGATCTGACCAAAAAGGAAAAAACGAAATTATATTTCAGGGCGCATTTTAAACATGAACATCACCCCGTAGATGAAAATGGGCATAAAAGGTTAATGGAAGGATTGGACAAAGATTTTGAGTTTATTTTTGCTGTGTTCCCTAGTATTGATTGGGATTCACATAGTTACCACTACGAGGATGACCGTACTATTGAATCCTATAAAATCGTAGATCGAAGTTTAGCTGAGGTCGTAAATAAACTGAAAGCACAAGACTGCTATGAAGACACTATGATCGTCATGGCAAGTGATCATGGTCTCAGCTCTACACATACGCATTTTGATATAGGTCAGTTTTTTAAAAGCAATAAATATCGCGTTTTAGAATATCCAAGTATATGGTCTATAAATCCCAAAGTTGCGGTTTTTATTTCTGGAAATTCATTTGCGACCCTGTCCTTTTTAGATCAACAAGGATTGTATCATGTGGAAGATTTAATGGCCAATCATGGTCCTGTAATGAAGAAATTTGTAGCCCATGAGGCCATTGATTTTATCGTGGTTCGAAAACAGAATGGAAATGTTGCAGTAGTTAATAAAGAAGGGGAAGCAGAAGTCATCATTAAAGATGAAAAGGTAGGCTACAAAGGCCTTACAGCAAATCCATTTGGATTAGCTGATACAGATCAACTGATGAATGAAAAAGAAGCTTTTGATTATACTTTTGAAACAGAGTACCCAGATTGTCTTATTCAGATAAAGCAGCTTTTTGCGAGCGAGCGAACTGGCGATGTTGTAGTCAGTGCAAAAATCGGATTTGATCTAAGAGATTTTTGGGAGATCCCAGAACACAAAGGGTCACATGGTTCTTTACATTGGGAACACATGCATATCCCATTTTTAACAAATAAAAAAGATTTGGCTACCACGCCTGTTAGAACTACAGAAGTATACCAATATATCAGAAATTACTTAGATCAAAATTAATGGCTGAATTCCAAAATCCACAGGAAGGACAAGACAATCCTATGACCTTGAATAAGGTGTTTAACCCAAAGGTGATTCGCAAAGGTATTTTTTGGTTTATCACAATAACTATTATCGCTTTCACAGCAATTTTCCTCTATACAAATACAGGAAAAACTTTGGAAGTTTGGTCAAAGATGGATTTTAATTACATTCTTTTAGCATTGATTTTTGTTTTCAATGATATGCTTTTAGGTGGTTGGCGTAACCATATTTTTGTTAGAGAATTTTCTCCTGGTACTTCCCAATGGGTTGCTTTCAGAGCCAATCTTGCCAATATATTTATGGGTGCAGTGACACCTTCTCAAACGGGAGGTGGTGTAGCACAATTATATATTTTTCATAAAAATGGGGTGTCCTTGCCTGATGGTATTACCCTGAGTTTTATCAATTGGATTTCTACGCTCATCTTCTTCCCGATCTCGGGTGCTATGGCCTATTACATCATTAAAGATAGAATCCCGGAAGGCTTTATCACCTATTTGGCTCAGTTTGGCTTCAGTATCTTTACGACACTTTTTATAGTCATCATCGTGGCACTATTTTTTCCTGCAGCAATTGGCTGGGTTATTATTAAAATCTCAGCATTAATCGCTTTGATTAATAAAAATTGGAAAACCAAACTCGAACGATTTGGGGAGAAAGCGAAGGCTTCCATGATTGATTATAGAAACAAGTGTACTAAGCTGTTGAGCCGAAAACCCCAGCTGATGTTGTACAGTTTTCTGCTGACCATTATTTTATATTTCAACAAATATGTGTTGGCTTACATTTTGGTTTTGGCCTTTGGCGTAGAAGCTGATTTTTGGACAATAATTGCGATTCAAGCGATTGTTTATTTGCTCTTATATTTTGCGCCTAGTCCTGGAGGTAGTGGCATTGCTGAAATTAGCATAGCAGGGCTTATGGCTGGGATTTTAAGTGACGATTATCTGGCTTCATTTACCTTATTGCAAAGAAGTTTTTTGGTCATGATTCCGGCTTTGCTCGGGGCGTTTGTGGTGCTGAGACAATTGGGTAAATCAGCTACTGAGGATTGATTGTTTGTTTGATTATTTGATTGATTATTTGATTGAAATGGAAAATAAATTTTAAT
>CAKZFK010000115.1:0-35785 GCA_936440205.1 Lepidonotus clava | reverse complement strand
GATCAGGCTGCTGGCGAGTTTGTTGCGTCGGAGTGAACGCATGCCCCGGTGTCCCCGCAGCGCCCATCAGTGGTGCAGACTCCGGCGCGCTACTCGCAGGGCGGTGCTCTTCGACAAAATAGGGCCCGTACTGGGGATGGTGGTGCTGATAGTTCGCCAGCGCCTCTTGGGCCGCAGCCTGCGAGTCAAACTGCGCAACCTCGATCCTGGTTCCGTCAGCGGCTTGTCGTAGGAGAATCCATCGCATAGGTGCAGCCTAGAACGGGTGGTCTCATTGCGCCGGTTCACAGCTGGCCGCGCCGCCTCCAGCCATAAGAGCAATGGCTCGGGGGACTCCTCCCCTCTAGAGTTCGAGTCCAGTTGACCGTACGTTTAGCCGGTGACCCGTAGGACAAACGGCAGATTTGCTGACGATCGGGGCGAGGCTTCCTCCCTGGCTCATCGTCATGGCTGGCCTTGCGGTAGCAGCGGTTCTGGGCGCAAGCTCACTTGGCTCAGTGATTGGCGAGCTGGTTCAACGAGTTGCGGGAGCAACGGCGACCGAGAGCGTTTTCCCGCCCCCCAAATTCGGGCGAGAACCAACCTGAAGCCAATGGCCCGGTGACACTGTCCGATGGGACTGTTCTGCAACCCGACGGCACCGTCATCTTGCCCGACGGCTCGATCGTGCTCCCGGACGGCACCATCGTGCTGGACGACGGCACAATTCGCCTTCCCGATGGCACCGTCATTTTGCCCGACGGAACCATCGGCCTTCCCGACGGCACGATCCAATACCCCGATGGAACCATCGAATACCCGGACGGCACGCTCGTCGGTGCCGACGGCACAATCCTGCACCCAGACGGCACCATCGAGGGACCCGATGGCACCATCATCAAACCGAACGGCACGGTCATCTTGCCCGACGGCACTGTCGTTGTGCCCCAGCAGGACGTTTCCACCACATCTACAAGATGCGTACGATCAAATCACCCGCCGCATCGACCACGACATCTCAAATGCAGCGCTTGAGACAATCATCGAGATCCTCGACTCCCTCAGTCCCGAAGACCGCGAGGCTCTGCTCGCCTCACTCAGTCTCGAGCAGCTCGATCGGCTCTTCCACAACGTCGACTCGTCATCCTTTTGGTCCAACGACCTGAGTGACAAGGATCGAGCTGACTTCTACACCCTGCTCAAAGACCTCTCGCCAGACCAGCAAGAACGCATCGGGCAGTTCACTGAACACTTCGATCTCTATGACTCTGACCTGTCTCCGATCACCGTCCCAATCAGCGAGCCAGACTTCGTCGATCAATACGAGGCAATCGTCGATCTACCAATCGATGATTTCCTTGCCCTTCGGGCCCATATGTGGGAGAACCCCGACTTGATCGCGGAAAGCCCATTCGATTGGTACGCCGATGGCTGTTCAATCCCCGGCGGGATATATCCCGGACCCCTCAACGGTCCGTGCCTGCGTCATGACTTTGCCTATACCAACGCCCGCCAAGCAACCGAACGCTACGACGACCCGGCCTACCAAGATGTCGGCGCCGATGGCATGGCCGATGAGTGGAAGAACGCTGCCGACGACGCCCTGCACGACGACATCGAGGACATCCCGCCGTGGGAGCTACCCGGTGCTGGCGACTGGGCTGATGTGGTCTACGCCGGCGTTGCGGTCGACTCACTCGGCGCACTTGGCCTCGGTTCCGGAAAGGAAGCCTTCGAAACCGAATACGATCCAGACGATCGCTTCTATGGCCCCGGATACGATCCAAGTCTCGGCCAAGACGATGACTTCGAAGATCGCGACGACTACGAGGATCTCATCGCCATAGCCACCTCCGGTGGTTGAGATGGAGACCAGTCATGCCCAACTCGTCCAGGATCACACGTCAGATCGCTGCACTCGCAGCGTTCCTGCTGCTCGTTCTTGTCGCTTGCGCTGACACCGCGGCGGTCGAGGCGGCCGCCGAGAGCTTCGTTGCACCCGCGAGCTGGACGCTCGAAGAGACCGAGACGCTCAATGGCGCGCAGGCCGTAGAACGCCGATTGGTGTACGCAAGCAACGAGAGCCGAGACGAGACCTGCGCCAAAGCGGCGCAGGCGTTAGCCGCCTGGGCCGAAGTCGACGTCACTGAGCTCACCGGGGAGACGACCGATCTTGGCTGCCGGTTCAACACAGACCTTGCCTCCAACACCCCTGGCGAGACAATCTCGGGCAGTGTGAGAATCTTCCCGCTCCGAGTCGACGGTGTCGCTATCGAGGATCCCAGCCAGCCGGGCGGCACCGGCATTATTTGGTTCAACGCCACCCGGCGCAAGTAGCTGGCTAGGCCTCCTGTAGCGCAGGATCGAGTAGCTGAGCTCGGTCATTCGCTGCGTGAAGAAACTCTGCCGCCCAGTGGCGGCACGTCGCTTGCAACGAGCGCGTAGAAGCCGTAGACGCATAAAGGGGAGGCGCCGTAGCGCCTCCCCTCTGCGGTTACTTTCACTACCAGGCCATCGCGTTGCTTCGGGCCTGTGCGGTGTGCGATGGGCTCGTTAGAAGTCCATGTCTGGCATGCCGCCAGCCGCATCGTCGTCTGGCACATCACTGATGACCGCTTCGGTCGTCAAGAACAGCGCAGCGATGGAGCCCGCGTTCTGCAGCGCCGAGCGGGTCACCTTGGCCGCATCGATCACGCCGAGCTTGACCAGGTCTTCGTATTCACCCGTTGCGGCGTTCAGGCCGTTGTTGCCCTTGAGGTTGCGCACCTTGTCGACAACCACGCCACCGTCCATGCCAGCGTTGATAGCGATCTGGTGCAGCGGGCCTTCGAGAGCCTTGGCAACGATGCGAGCACCGGTTGCGACGTCGCGATCCTCGAGGGAATCGACGAGCTTCTCGACAGCCTTCTGGGCACGCAGCAGCGTGACGCCGCCGCCAGCAACAACACCCTCTTCGATAGCAGCCTTGGTGGTCGAAACGGCATCTTCGATGCGATGCTTCTTTTCCTTGAGCTCAACCTCGGTGGCGGCCCCGACCTTGAGCACGGCGACGCCGCCGCTCAGCTTGGCCAGACGCTCTTGCAGCTTTTCGCTGTCGTAGTCGCTGTCGGTGTTCTCAACCTCGGTCTTGATCTGTGCGATGCGACCTTCGACGTCGGCCTTCTTGCCGGCGCCTTCGATGATCAGGGTCTCATCCTTGGTGATGACGACCTTGCGAGCTTGGCCGAGCATTTCGAGCCCAACGTTCTCAAGCTTGAGGCCAACTTCTTCGCTGATGACCTGACCACCGGTGAGGATCGCCATGTCTTGCAGCATTGCCTTGCGGCGGTCGCCGAAACCAGGAGCCTTGACGGCAACGGAGTTGAAGGTGCCGCGAATCTTGTTGACCACCAGGGTAGCCAGCGCTTCGCCTTCAACGTCTTCGCTGATGATCACGAGTGGCTTGCCAGCCTGCATGACCTTTTCGAGGACCGGAACGATGTCGCGTACGGCACCGATCTTGGAGCCAACGAGCAGCAGGTATGGGTCGTCCATGACGGCTTCCATACGCTCGGGGTCGGTGACCATGTATGGAGAAAGGAAGCCCTTGTCGAAGCGCATGCCCTCGACGAGATCCATGTCCATGCCGAAGGTCTGGCTTTCTTCGACGGTGATCACACCGTCCTTGCCGACCTTGTCGATGGCCTCGGAGATGGTGTCGCCAATTTCGGTGTCAGCGGCAGAGATCGATGCAACCTGAGCGATCTGCTCTTTGTCATTGACAGGCTTGGCGCTCTTGCGAATCGACGCAACAGCAGCCTCGACTCCCTGTTCGATGCCACGCTTAACCGACATGGGGTTGGCACCCGCAGTCACGTTCTTGAGACCCTCACGGACCATCGACCATGCAAGCACGGTGGCGGTGGTGGTGCCGTCACCGGCAACATCGTCGGTCTTCTTGGCGACCTCTTTGACCAGCTCAGCGCCGATGCGCTCAATCGGGTCTTCGAGGTCGATTTCCTTCGCAATCGACACACCATCGTTGGTGATTGTGGGTGCGCCCCACTTCTTGTCGAGCACGACATTGCGGCCCTTCGGGCCGAGTGTGACCCGGACCGCATCGGCCAACGTGTTCATGCCCTTTTCGAGCGAACGACGGGCGGAATCGTCAAAAGTAATGGACTTAGCCATGTGCGTGGGCCCTCCCTAGGCAGCTAGCACTCTCAATACGAGAGTGCTAACTCTAGAGGTGTGATCTGGGTTTCGCGCCGTCGCGAGACCAACGATTTGGCAGCGAGCAAGCCGAGCCAGATCCGCCCCTCAGCCACGTTTGAGCCGAAACACCACGTGCAACCTGCGCAGGATCAGCAGTCGAGTGCCGCAAGCGCGCCAGCAACCGCAGTCGCTGCACATCCAGCCGGGTCCGCGAAGGAGCGATCGGCACCAAATTGCTCGCTGAGCGAGATCGTCTGACCGAGCGGGCCCAAGTCGTTGACCGATGCCGAAGCGTCAATCGTGCCGGCCACCACGATCAGGCGCGCACCAACTTCCGCGGCCATCTCGGCGACGCCGCCGACGACCTTGCCCGCGAACGACTCCGCATCGAGTTGACCCTCGCCGGTCACGACCACATCGGCCTGCTCAATCTGTTCAAAGAGCCCAAGCTCGTCTGCAATCAGATCAAAACCACTCACGACGGTCGCCCCGAGGGCCACCAAACCTCCGCCAAGACCTCCCGCGGCGCCCGCACCAACCACTGGTTCAACATCGACGCCGTAGTCGTCGCGATACCGCTCGGCGAGTCCAGCCAGACGGGATTCGAGAAACGCAACCTGAGCACTTGTCGCACCTTTTTGCGGGCCGAAGACCCGGGCAGCATCGAGAAACCTGGTGGTCACGTCGGTGGCCACCTGCACATTGACGCCAGCCAGACGTGCCGGCGAGCCGATCGCTTCGACCGCGCCGAGTCCGCCGTCGGTCGTTGCTGACCCGCCAAGACCCACAATGATGCGGTGAGCGCCGCGGGCGATTGCCGCTTCGATGAGCTCACCGGTGCCTCGCGTCGTTGCGTTGAGCGGATCGTTGCCTTCGGGACCACCAGCGAGCACCAAGCCCGACGCCATCGCCATCTCGATTACGGCCACTCGTTTCGACAACCGCCATTGGGCTTCGACTGGATCGCCCGAAGGTCCGGTGACCGTAGTGGTTCGGTTGGGGCCACCAAGGGCTGCCAACGTGCCATCGCCGCCGTCGGCCATGGGGATGGACACCGTGTCGTGTCCGAGCGTCGTGAGCGAGTCACCAATCGCCGAGCAAATCTCCGACGCAGTGGCCGTTCCTTTGAACTTGTCCGGCGCGATTACAACCCGCATGAGCCGTGACTCTAGACGGCAAGCCGAGTGGTTGCTATGAGGAGTCGGCGAGATCGTCAGCGCCAACCAGGACCAGCACATCGACTGGTGCCAAGTCGATACCGTCGCCGATGAACGGGTCAGGTTCGGGCATGGACTCGATCACTGTGGCGACGTTAAGCACCGTGCTCACTACTGCTGCCTCGGCTGCGAAACCCGGCCGGAAATAGATGACCGACGTGGCCCGGTTAACGGCATTACGAGGCTCACGTGTCATGAAGCCCTGGTTGCGAAGCTGCGAGGTCAAGCGTGAGGCCTGGCCCCTCACGTCGGTGCCGTTGGCCACCAGCACGGAGACTTCACTGTTGTTCCGAGCCAACGATGGATCGACCTCGATGGTCTCAGCACCAACAGCCACCGCGTCGGGTGTGACCTCTTCAGGCTCGGCCGCAGGCGTGGGCGTCGGCTCAAACACCGGACCAGTCGAAACCGGTGTTTGGGTGTTGTCGGCCGCGCCGCGCAGAACCAGGAACACGAGCAACGCAGCTACCGCTAAGAGCACGGCCCCACGAGTTGCTGACGAGCTCATCGTTGCCGCTCGTTAACTTCCGGAACTGTCCGCGATCTCACCGAAGCGCTCACGGCGACGGCGATCGCGCATGCGTCGAAGCCGACGAACAACAAGCGGGTCATGGGCAAGAGCTTCATCGGAGTCAATCAGAGCATGCAATTGCTCGTAATACTCGGCAGTCGTCAACGCGAACTGTTCGGCGATCGCAGCATCCTTCGGTTGGTCGTCGGCCCACCAGGTTCGTTCGAACTCGATGAGCGACGTTTCCATCTTCGACAAAGTCACCTATGGAGGGTTGCCGCTCTGAGCACCCAATGCAAGGACCCTCGTCGGATTTCCTACAGCAGCGGGATTTCCCTGCGCTACGTGGGGTTCTTGGCCAGTATCCTCTACAGCTTGCCCGTGTAGCTCACCTGGTAGAGCACCTGTCTTGTAAACAGGAGGTAGCGAGTTCGAGTCTCGCCGCGGGCTCGGTTAAACCCGGTGGGGATGGGTGACGCGATCGTGCGGTAGTGAGCCACGGGCAGCCCGCATGTAGGCATAAGGCGTCTCGTGGCGCAGGTTGGATACCCGCGACATGTAGGCGTCGGCATAACGCTCGACCTGGCGGGCGAACAAGCTTTTGTCATTGCCTGCTCGCATGAGCGGACCCCACGTGGCATTGCCAAGAGCTGAGGCTTCACGAGCGAGCGGCGCAATCTGTTCGTCGAGTTCAACTGCCCGCGCCGTGACCTTCGTTAGCTCCGCGGCAACCTCTCCCCCGCGGCCGTTCGAGCGAGCCAGACGAAGCTGCGCTTGCCGGCGATCGACCTGAATCTTCTCGGCCATCAGGTCTTCGAGCAGGTGCTGGCTCTCGTCGAATGCCAGTGCGTCGGCGATCTCAGCTTCTAGTTCTCGAGCGATGAGTGCAGTACGCCAGCGCAATACGTCCTTGGTCACGTGCACGTCGCCGAAGAGATGATCACCGACATAGAGCGGCTGACCGCCGGACACACCGAGACTTGCTTCGACCAGATGTGCGTTGCCGCCGAAATAGACCTGGCCAGCTTCGAGCGGGCCGCTGTGCGGCAACAGCAGCGACTGGTCTTCGTCAACAACCCGATAGATCGGATCTTCTCCGGAAAAGAAGCGAGGTTTGTTCGCGGACACAATCACTACATCGAACAAGTCGCGCCAGGTCATGTCGTCAGGGCAGAACGGATCGATGCTGTACTTCATCATCTTCGACGTGTACTCCCAACCGGAGTTCGTGATGAGTGCAAGCTTCTTGCCCGCCTTGCGTTGATCCAGCAAGGTGGGCACGATGTCGGGGTCGAGGTCGACGAATCGATCGGGGTCAGCGACGATCTTCGCCTTGAGCAGGCCAGCCATGTGCGCTTCGCCCAGGGCCTGGTTGATTTCGTCGTAGAGCTGGAAGTAGTCACGCACCCCGGCGAGCGAGCCCTGGTCGTAGCGGGCCACGAGCTGCGTAAACAGGCTGGCTCGAGACAACTCGAACAGCGTGTTCATGAACTCGAAGCGGGCACTCGACAACTCGACGACGGTCTCGCGGTACGTGTCGCGTTGCTGCTCAAAGGTCAGCAACTCGTTGCCATGCTGAGCTCGCACGACATAGCCAAATCGGGTCGCTTTGACCACATTGCCGAGCTTGAGATCAAAGACCAGGCCAATCGTGAACTGCTCGGGGTCGAACTGCAGGTCGGCGACCGGCCAACCTTGAGCGCCCAGCAGGTCGCGGGCTTCGTCGAACGCCGCTCCCTCCCACACGTCGACGTTGTAGTGAATCAGCGTGTAGTCCATGTCGTAGCCGACCGCTTCGACTGACCGCATGTTCAACGTGCGATTGATGAAGACCCCGCGCTCGGGGCTGACTTCGCTGGTCAAGTCGGTCACCCGGGCGAGATCGTCGGGAGTTGCCATGCTGGGAGACGGTAATGCGGATCCGGCGGCGGCGGTTGCTCACGTGACGGCAGTGACGATGATCCGTAGCGCGAGCGCCGTCAACACGACCTTGAATAAGCGATCGAGGCCGGCTTCGGGAACTCGATCGAGCAGCCGCGTACCGACCCAACTGCCGATGACCACACCGCCGATGCCAACGGCGATGGTTTGCCAGTGATCGGCGATCGACCAGCCTTGCGTGCTGAACGCGATGAGCTTCGCGACGTGCGCGAGCACTTGCGTCGTCGCGGCAGTGGCGACAAAGGCCTTGTGGGTGGCGAGCACCGCCTTGACGAATGGTGAGGTGACCGGGCCGCTTGCGCCCACGGTGGTGTTCAGGAATCCCGAGAGTGCACCGACCCCGACGAGCATGGCTCGTGCGTCTCCCGAGTCACCAACCGTTGCCTTTGCCCGCAACACGTCGGGCCGCCACGCAAGCATCAGCACGAAGAACGCAAGCACGAGCCGCACCACGTCGTCTGGCAGTGTGGTGGCCACCGCAACGCCGATCAAGCTCGCCGGCAAGAGCAGAATCGATTGCCAGCCGACCACCGGCCACGCGACATGCGGGCGCAGGAGCGCGGCACGCGAGCCATTCGAGACCAGCTGGATCGCTCCCTGAATTGGAATCGCCACGGTGGGCGTGACGAACTGCGCAATGACGAGGAGCAAAATCACCCCGCCGCCCAAACCAGCAATTGCGCTCAGTATCGACGTAAGAACGGCAGCGATCCCCACGACAACAAGGTCAAGCATGACCACTCTTCGGCATGAATACATGTTACATACAAGTACGAGACATGTACAGCACAAATAGTGCCGCGGCTTTGGCGGCGCCGTCAGAGGTCCGCCAAGATGGACCAAGCAGCTACAGACCGGAGGCAACGATGAGCGCGACACTCGACGATCTGGTGCAGCGCGACCAGCAGGCAATCGGGTGTCCGTATCCGATCTTTGCCGAGCTGCGAGCCGAGACGCCCGTCGTCTTCAATGACACGCTCGGCGCGTGGGTCGTCACTCGCTACGACGATCTGATGGCCATCCTGCATGACACCGACCGGTTCTCGTCAAAGAGCCCCACCGGGCCGGTGCGCCATGACGGCGCGATGGCTGCAGCTATGCAGGAACTTGCCGCAGACCCCGAACTTGCTTCGGCGTTTGCGACGTTGATGGAACGGCGGGCCGGTGGTGGTGTGCTGCTCGACGGCGACCCGCCAGAACATCGACGCCAGCGGAAGTTGGTTACGCCAGCCTTTCGGCCGGCTCGCATTCGGTCGATGGAAGCGCAGATGGCGGCCCGCGCTACCGAGCTACTCGAGGCGATTCTTGAACGCGGCGACGGGCAAGCCGAGATCATGTCCGAATTTGCTGTCGGCTTGCCGTTGCAAATGATCGCGGCGGCACTCGGCGTGCCGTCCGGAGACATGGACACGTTCAAGCGCTGGTCCGATGACCTGGTCATGCCCGTCGGCAATCCAACACCAACTGTTGATGAGGTGCGCAGCTACTTGATCAGCAACCGCGAGTTCGATGAGTACTTCCTGGCCAAGATCCAGGAGCGCCGGGACTCACCCCAAGAAGACGTACTTTCCGACGTCGCCAACGCGGAGATCGACGGCGAAGGGCTGACCGATGGCGAGATGATGCGCATGCTGAATCAGTTTCTGGTGGCGGGCAACGAGACCACTGCAAAGCTGATTACCAATATGGTCTACCGCTTTGCCTTGGACCCTGCGCTGCAAGAACAGGTCAGAGCGGACCGCTCGCTGATCGACGGCATGGTCGAAGAGGCGCTCCGCTACGAGGCACCTGTTGGTGGATTGTTTCGCTCAGCCAAGGAAGACGTCGCAATCGGCGATGTCACCATTCGCGAGGGCGAACACGTCTGGCTCTTGTTCGCTGCGGCGAACCGCGACCCCGAAAAGTTCGCCGAACCCGACACATTCGACGCGTGCCGCGCCAATGCTCGCGAACATGTGGCCTTTGGCCACGGCGAACACTACTGCCCGGGTGCGAGCCTGGCTCGTACCGAAACGCGCATCGGCATCGACCTGCTTCTCGACCGAATGCAGAACATCGCGTTGGCACCGGATCACGTCGAAGAGTACGAGAACTCGTTCGTGCTACGCGGCATGCGATCGCTCAGAATTTCCTACACCCCGGCGTAGATCAACCTCTGCGCGAATCACACGTTTAGTCCTGGCGGCGTAGGGGCATAGATTCGAGGCATGGTCGAAGAATCACCGAGCGGAGGCAGACAGCCATCAACGGAGTCCGCGCCGCTCGACCCGCAAGAGTCACTCTGGCAAACCGTCAAGGGTGACTTCGCTCGGGGCACAGGCATCCGGCTCGTTGGAATACTGGGGATGTTCGCCTGGCTGGCCTTCCAGTGGGGTTGGGGAAACGACATCCTGCTGCCACCAATCGTTGCCCGCGCCTTCGACGCCGTCGACGACGGCCAGACCTGGGCCTCGGGCATTGGAGCGGTACTGGCCGGCACCGGCGCGGGAAGCCTCTTCTGGGGTCTGACCCAGGCGCTTGACGGCGTGATTGTGCTCGCCGGACTGCGGCTGCTCCCCGGTATCACCGAGCGGATCTCCTTGTTCTTGCGTCGCAACGGCTGGGCGAAGCCCTTTCATGAACTCTCGCTCGGTACGCGCTTCCTGATCGCCTACGTCTCTGGCGCTTCGATCCCGTGCTTAGTCGACGTCTTCGCGACGGGGCGTCAGGGCCTACTGACCCGCAAGAACATGCTGGCCCAGGCGGTGGGTCTCGCCGTCGCGGGTGTCGCGTTCGTCATCCTGATCGTCACATCGGCGATCGCTATCGGCGCTCGCGTGCCCGCCACCGAGAACGCGGCCGACATCGTCGTGCGCTACGCGAGCAACCCGTTGACGTGGATCGCGATCTACGGATCGATCATCCTGCTGTCGGTGCTGGTCAATCGGCTGCGTGCACCATCGGCCACTCAGGAAACTGCCCAGAGCGAAGCGCCTTAGTGGTTCGCTACTCGCCGCGCCGGCGAACAACTTCGTAGCAGGCAACCGCAGCAGCAGTCGACACGTTGAGCGACCCGAGGCTCCCGGCCAGCGGGATCCGAGCGACGACGTCGCAGCGCTCGCGGGTCAAACGGGCGATGCCGGATCCTTCGGCGCCGAGCACGAGTGCGACCGCATCCGTCGCGACGCGCAGGTCGAACACGGTGCTGTCGGCCACCATGTCGAGGCCAACGCTCCACACTTCGAGTTCTTTCAGGCGCTGCAGCGCTGCGGGGATGCCCGAGACCTGGGCCATTGGCAGGTGCTCGACGGCTCCGGCAGCGGTCTTGGTCACCGATGCCGTGATTCGGGCCGCACGGTGACGAGGCAACACGATGCCCGTCACCCCTGCGCACTCGGCAACGCGCAGGATCGAGCCCAGGTTCTGGGGGTCGGTGACACCATCGAGTACCAGTAGGAAGGGCGGCGTCGAGCCAGTCGGTCGGGCCAGATCTTCGAGTTCCACAGGTTGTAGCGGAGCCGCGAAGGCGAGCACGCCTTGGGGCGCGTCGGTTCGAGCCATGGACTCGAACTTCTTGCGCGGCACTTCGCGCAGCGGCACCCGTACCTCGCTCGCCAGGTCAGTTATCTCGTCGAGTATCTGGGCGGGGTCCATGTCAGCGGCATAGATCACCTCGCGAGTACGACGGGTCCCGGCAAGCAACAGCTCGCGGACCGCATGGCGGCCTTCGACCTGATCTCCACCCAAGCCCTTGCCCCGGCTGGCGCCAGATGAAGCACCACCTGGCTTGCTGCGGACTGGCGTGGTGCCCCGTTGACCACTCCGGCGACCGCCACTGTCGTTGCGCTTGCGATTACCCCGACGATCTGACGAGGGTTTCCGACGAGAACTCATGCGGCAGCCTAACTTCGCACCCTGGCCGAAAATTGGGGTCGACAGAAGACCGGCACCCGTCTCCTGGACGCCCCCATCATCCACAACGGGGCTTTAGGGCTAACAGAGCGCCCCCGGGCGGTCGTCTCAGAACCCCAATTGCCGGGTGCTCGTGCTAGGGCATATCGATGAGGGCAACCGCCCAGCAGGCGATGCCTTCGGCTCGGCCGAGCGCGCCCAGTCCTTCGGCACGCTTGCCTTTCACCGTGACGGGAGCGCCGATCGCAGTAGACAACCGGTCTTGGATCTCCGCCTTGCGCGGGGCCAGTTTGGGGCGTTCCGCAACAACGGTGACGTCGATGTTCACGACTGAGCCTCCAAGAGCGCGGAGTTGGCGGAGCGCGTCGGCCAACAACGCCATGCTGTCGGCGGCGGCATAGGCCGCATCAGTGTCCGGAAAGAGCTGGCCAATGTCCCCCAGTCCCGCGGGGCTCACTATGGCGTCAATGCATGCATGCACAATCGCGTCGGCGTCGGAATGGCCGTGGAGAGCTGTCTCGCCAGGGAAGGTGACTCCGCCCAACACCAGAGTGCGGTCAGCGTCGTCACTAAAGGGGTGAATGTCGAAGGCATGACCGATCCGCAGGCTCATGAGCGTGCTCCGAGCAGCGCGGCGACCACGAGTGCATCGCCGGGTTCGGTCACCTTGACGTTCCAGCGCTCACCGGGCACGACCACCATGGTTCCGCCAACCGCACGGACAAGCGTTGCGTCATCACTCGCTTCGGCGCCCGAGGCGTGCGCGTGACGCAACGCACCAGCCGAGAATCCTTGTGGCGTCTGCACAGCTTGCAACTGGGTGCGATCAACCGTGTTTCCATCGATGTCGCGAATCGTGTCGACCACACCAACTACCGGCACGACAGCATCGGCGCCATCTCGCACGGCTGCTGCGACCCGGGCCATGAGTTCTGGTGAAGCGACCGGTCGCGCCGCGTCGTGCACCAACACGACCTCTGCGGTCGGAGGGACCGCGGCCAAGCCTTTGCGAACTGACTCGCTGCGGGTATCACCGCCGGGAACACAAATGACTTCGCAGGCCAGACCATGCGCGGAGACTCGCACCTTCGACTTCTTTGGCATGACGACCACGATGCCATCACTTGTACCGGCGGCCGACACCACCGACCAATCGACGACGCGTTTGCCCGCTATCTCCAAGAACTGCTTGGGCGTCTCACCCCCAAACCGTGAACCAGAACCCGCCGCAACGACAATCGTCCAAGTTAAGCCGGTTGCTGAAGGCATTTCTCCACGATCTATGGTGAACTACAGACTCTGTGACATTTGGCACCCGATTGGGCATGACCTACGTGGGCGCCAAGTACTCTCAAAGCAGTCACCGTACAACGCGTTCGAACCAACGCGGGAAGGTCCTCCCCCATGACCGAAGCAGCCGTCCTTGCTGACACTCCGCTCTTTGCAAATCTTGACGAGGTCAGCCTCAACGCGCTCACGGCGTCGTGCGCCAAGCGCACCTTGGGCCGCGGTGATGTGCTCTTTCATCAGGACGATGAGTCGGGCGCGCTGTACATCGTCGTCTCCGGACGCATAGCTATCGCCAACCGGTCCTTCGATGGCCGCGAGTCGATGGTGGCACTTATGGAGGACGGCGACCTGTTCGGTGAAATGGGGCTGTTCGACCACGGTGAGGGCCGGTCGGCCGACGCTCGCGCATTGGAACCATCCGAACTCATCGAGTTGCCCTACGACCCAATTCGCACCTTGTTCACCGAACAACCCGACCTGCTTTGGGGTGTGGTCAGCATGTTGTCGCAACGCGTGCGCGCCATGGACAACGCACTTGCCGACTCGGTCTTCCTCGATGTGACGGGGCGAACGGCCAAGCGGCTGCTCGAGATGGCCGGCGACGAAGACGAGTTCGAATTGCCTCTCACCCAAGAAGAATTGGCGGGCATGGTAGGCGCATCGCGCGAACGGGTGAACAAATCGATCAACCAGTTCATCAAGCTTGGGTGGCTTGCGCAGACCGACCGCGGCTACCGGGTCACCAACCGCGAGCAACTCACCATCCGCTCTCGCTAACACGCCTTGACTCGGCGGAGTGCCGCCAGGTTAGGACGCAACGCTTTGCACGACCCGCGAACCGCGCAACCCCAAGTGGCTGAGCGCTTGGAACAGATTCGGCGCACCAATGGTTTGTAGCGGAGCGTCGATGTCGACATCAGATGTGGGGATGACTGCTCGCCGGAAACCAAGCCGTGCAGCCTCGGCCAGACGCCGTTCGAGGCCCGCGACCGATCGCAATTCGCCGGCCAGGCCAACCTCGCCAATAGCGATGATGTCGTCGGGGATAGTTGCCTCGCGCAGCGATGAGGTCAGCGCAGCGCACACCGCGACATCGGACCCAGGCTCAGCGATTTTGAGCCCGCCGACCACCGACAGGTACGCATCGTGGTTTGAGAAGGTTAGACCTAGCTGCTTTTGCATGACCGCAAGCAGCATGGCCATGCGCTTCTGATCAAACCCCGTTGCAGACCGCCGCGGGTTCGGCATGCTCGATGTGATCAACAGACCCTGAACCTCAAGCACGACGGCGCGTCGACCTTCGATGGTGACGGCCACCGCCGACCCGGCAGCGTCGGTCTGCCGGTCGCCCAACATGCGGCCCGATGGATCGTCGACGGTGACCAAGCCCTTGCTCGTCATCTCGAACACACCAAGTTCACCGGTGGCACCGAAACGATGCTTGAGTGCCCGGAGCACCCGCAGGCCTCCCTCTCGTTCGCCATCGAAAGACAGCACCGAGTCGACGAGATGTTCAAGCACTCGCGGTCCGGCAAGCGAACCATCTTTGGTGACCTGGCCCACGAGCACAACCGCACAGTTGTGCTCGCGGGCCGCGATCGCCAACCGGTGTGCGCAGTGGCGCACCTGGGCGACCGAACCAGGGGCCGAGGACAAATCCGGATCGAAGACGGTTTGGATCGAGTCGACGATTGCGAGCCCCGGCTTGAGCTGAGCAATGTCAGCCAAGATGCCATTGATGTTGCAGTCACCGCCGACGTGTACCGCGTCGCCCTTCAGACCCAGGCGTGCGAATCGACCCGAAACTTGCTGCGGTGATTCTTCGGCAGAAACCGATAGCGCTGGCGAGTGGAGCTCTGCCCACGCCGCCGTCACTTGCGTGAGCAGGGTGGACTTGCCAACGCCCGGCTCGCCGCCGACCAAGCTGATTGATCCGGCGACAAGCCCGCCGCCGAGGACACGATCAAACTCGTCGATGCCCGTAGACAATGGCACGCACGCCCGCTCGTCGAGCTCGGCTAACCGGACCGCCGGCCGGTGGCTTGCTACATGTTTCGCATCGGGAGCCGCGGCGCTGCCCGGTGCGTCGCCCCCGATGAGTGACTCGATCAACGTGTTCCAGTTGCCGCAGCCTGCACACCGGCCGATCCACTTCGGCACCTGTTCGCCGCAGGTGGAGCATTCATACACCGTCTTTGATCGTCCCATTGAGCCATCATGACCCCGGGGTGTGACAGCTTCTGCGGCGATTAGTGTGCACTCCCCAGGGGTGTGCACACTAGTTGGGCAAGCGCCAGCTATCTCGAGCGAAAGAGCTTGCCAAGGTCCTTGACGACGGGGTGCCCAACCACCGTGGGGAGAGACAATCGGCCGGTGTCGAGTAGCACTGTCTGCATGCCCAGCGCCTTTGCCGCGTCGAGGTTGGCAATTTTCGTATCGACACACCCACACTGGCCATGAGCGACACCACTCTCGCGACGAATGACTTTGAGCATGGCGACGTTGGAAGTGGTCGCGCCGACGTCGGATGAAACCAGCCATGGACGCACGACCTGCAGGCGATCTCGTGCCCGCGTCTCGTTCGACCAATTGGCCGCGTCGTTCGCCGTGGCGGCAACGTGAATCTTGCGGCGACCCATCTCCGCCAGAGAGCTTGAAGCACTTCGCTGCAACGACCGCTGCGGGACAAAAGCGGCGTCGAGATCGCGGGATCACCTGACACTTCGCAGCGCTCCCAGAACGTTGCCGTGTCAATCGAACCGATGAACACCTCGTCGAATGAGTAGGCAATCGCCTCGGCTCGAGCCGAGCCACCGTTGGAGCGAACGAACGGAATCACGTGATCCTGGAGCAGCTCGTCTGGCGACAGAAGACGGCGAGCGCGTCGACGATAACCAGCCGACCCGCCCCGTGTGACTACTGGTTTGACTGCTGGCGTTGCACTGACTGCTCACGCTACCCCCGGCACCCGCGATGCGAGCGAAGCTGGGGCGGTGGCGCTCGTCGGGCGTCGGGCGTCGGGCGTCGGGCGTCGGGCGTCGGGCGTCGGGCGTCGGGCGTCGGGCGTCGGGCGTCGGGCGTCGCAGAACGATGCCGACCACTGCGAGCACAAACGCGAGGGGTCCAAGTGAATAGAGCGCGGTCGAGATCCAGCTGCTTGTTGTCGAGAATCACAACGTCGACACTGTTGAACACGCCTGGCCCGGCAATTTCGTCGAGCATCTGTTGCCATTGGGTGGCATCGGCAACTGGTTTGGTGGCGGTCATCGTCAACGTGTCACCAGAATCGAGGTCGACATTCCAGCCGACACGAGACACGCCCAAACGTAGCAGGGTGCTAAAAACACATGCCGCACGCCTCGGCGCAGCACCGGCATTCTTCAGCACCCTGCTAGCGGTTGCCGCGAGCGGCGGTTGAGAAACGCTCGGCACGCCAAAACCGCGAAGAGCGCGTGATGCACAGCTGCACCACGCGCTCTGTTTGCAGATAGTTATTCGACGAGTTCTTCTTCGAGTACAGGTGGCTCGAAGCCCTCGACAGAGCTGAACACGATCTTGAGATCGCCGGTGTTCTCGGGATCGTCGGCCACATCGGCAATGATCATTTGACCGGCACGGAAGGTCTTGTCGAGCAGCTGCTCGGACAGGGGATCTTCGATCAGGCGCTGAATCGCACGACGCAGCGGCCGAGCACCCAAGGTGGGGTCGTAGCCCTTCTCGGCCAAGTGGACCTTGGCGCCGTCGGTGAGTTCGAGGCCCATGCCCTGATCTTCGAGCTGGGTGCGAACCCGGCGAATCATCAGGTCGACGATCTGCGTGATCTCCGCGAGCGTTGGCTCGTGGAACACGATGGTCTCGTCGATGCGGTTCAAGAACTCGGGGCGGAAGTGATCCTTGAGAGCATCGTGGACCTTTTCCTTCATGCGCTCGTAGCTCATGGCCTCGTCTTGCTTGGTGAAGCCCAAGTTGGCCTTACGCAAGTCACGGGTACCCAGGTTCGACGTCATGATCAGCACGGTGTTGCGGAAGTCGACCGAGCGACCCTGACTGTCGGTCAGGCGCCCTTCTTCGAGGATCTGCAGCAGCGTATTGAAGACGTCGGGGTGCGCCTTTTCGACCTCGTCGAACAGCACCACGGAGAACGGCTTGCGGCGCACGGCTTCGGTGAGCTGGCCACCTTCGTCGTAGCCGACATAGCCAGGGGGTGAACCGACCAAGCGGCTCACGGTGTGCTTCTCCATGTATTCGGACATGTCGAGGGTGATCAGCGAGTCTTCGTCGCCGAACAAGAACTCGGCAAGCGTCTTGGCGAGCTCGGTCTTACCGACACCCGAGGGGCCGAGGAAGATGAACGAGCCGCTCGGGCGCTTGGGGTCTTTGAGACCGGCACGAGTACGGCGGATCGAGCGTGAGAGTGCACGAATGCCGTCTTCTTGGCCGATGATCCGCTTGTGCAGCTCTTCTTCCATGCGCAGCAGGCGAGCAGTTTCTTCTTCGGTCAGTTTGTAGACCGGGATGCCGGTCCAGACCGACAGCACATCGGCCACAGCTTCTTCGTCGACCTCGTCGAAGAGGTCGACACCCTTGGCCTTGATTTCAACTTCGAGCTGCTCTTTCTCGGCGAGCAACTCCTTTTCGCGGTCACGCAGTGAGCCAGCGAGTTCGAAGTCTTGCGACTCGACTGCGGCCTTCTTGTCTTCGGTGACCTTGGCGAGCGCGTCTTCGACCTCTTTGTAATCTGGCGGGGTCGCCATGCGCTTGATGCGCAAACGCGAACCGGCTTCGTCGATGAGGTCGATCGCCTTGTCGGGAAGATGGCGGTCCGCGATGTAGCGGTCGGCCAAGTTTGCCGATGCAATGAGCGCTTGGTCGGTGATGGTGACCCGGTGGTGCTGCTCGTAGCGATCACGAAGACCCTTGAGGATCTCGATCGTGTGGGCCACGGTGGGCTCTTCGACCTTGATCGGCTGGAAGCGGCGCTCGAGCGCAGCGTCCTTCTCGAGGTGCTTGCGGTACTCGTCGAGCGTGGTGGCACCGATCGTCTGCAGTTCACCACGAGCCAGCATGGGCTTGAGGATCGACGCGGCATCGATGGCCCCTTCGGCGGCACCGGCGCCGACGAGCGTATGAATCTCGTCGATGAACAGGATGATGTCGCCGCGAGTCTTGATTTCTTTGAGCACCTTCTTGAGGCGCTCCTCGAAGTCACCGCGGTAGCGGCTACCAGCGACCAGGGCACCGAGGTCGAGCGTGTAGAGCTGCTTGCCCTTGATCGTCTCGGGAACGTTGTCGCTGGCAATCTTCTGGGCCAGACCTTCGACGATGGCGGTCTTACCGACGCCCGGCTCGCCAATGAGCACTGGGTTGTTCTTGGTACGGCGTGACAGCACTTGCATGACCCGCTCGGTCTCGCGCATGCGGCCGATCACAGGGTCGAGCTCTTTGTCGCGAGCAAGCTGGGTCAGGTTGCGACCGAACTGGTCGAGCACGAGGGAGCCGGACGGGCTTTCGCCACCAACGCCGCCGCTGGTTGCGCCAGCCTTTTCTGGATCACCGCTGGCTTGGCCACCGGGGCCGCTGTAGCCCGATAGCAACTGGATGACCTGTTGGCGCACGCGTGACAGGTCGGCGCCAAGCTTGACGAGAACCTGTGCGGCCACGCCTTCGCCTTCGCGGATCAGTCCGAGCAGGATGTGCTCAGTCCCGATGTAGTTGTGGCCGAGCTGGAGCGCCTCGCGCAATGACAACTCAAGGACCTTTTTGGCACGCGGGGGTGAACGGGATATGACCGCTCGGCGACGTGCCGCCCTGGCCAATGATCTCTTCGACCTGGTTGCGGACCGCTTCGAGCGAAATGCCCAGCGATTCGAGGGCTTTGGCCGCGACGCCTTCGCCCTCATGGATCAGCCCGAGCAGGATGTGCTCGGTGCCGATGTAGTTGTGATTGAGCAGGCGGGCTTCTTCTTGCGCCAGTACCACCACTCGGCGGGCTCGGTCTGTAAATCTTTCGAACATGAGACTTGCTCGTGCCTTTCGTCAAAGGTAAGGCGAGTGTAACCATGACCTCGGACAGGCAATGGGTCGCGAGAGGAAACGGCTAAAACCGCCTAGTACTTACTTGAGAACTTTGTTGTCGAGAGCTTCAACCGTCGCACAAGAGTTCGCATTCCCGAAATTCACCCGAAGCGGTCACGAGTCGCTGTACATCGGTCACACCACTCTGACCTCGCCCCGGCTGCCATATTGTCGTATCGTCTCTGGTATGCCCTCGAGCAACCCGCTCAGCGTCCTAACCACCCTCGAAGCCGACCTCGTGCGAGTCGAGGATTTTCTGGCTGACTCTGTCCGGTCCGACCTTGACATGTTGGCCGAAGCCGCCGCCCACCTGGCCAAGGCTGGAGGCAAGCGGGTGCGACCTGGCTTCGCCATTGCGTCCGCCGCTACGGCGCACTCGTCGGCGCAGCCGGCGGCGGCGGGCGTGCTTATGGGCGGGGTTGCGGTCGAGTTGGTGCATCTTGGTTCGCTGTATCACGACGATGTCATGGACGAAGCCACCACCCGGCGCAGCGTGCCGGCTGCGAACCAGCGCTGGGGCAACGTAGTTGCCATCTTGACCGGCGACTTCCTGCTCGCGCAGTCCTCAATCATTGCGGCCGATCTGGGCACCGACGTTGCTCGCCTGCTGGGTGAGACCATTGCCGAGCTCGCCGACGGCCAGATCCGTGAGCTGCAAGACACCGACAACTTCGACCGCACCGCCGAGGACTACTACGCGGCAATCAGCGGCAAGACGGCATCGTTGCTCGCTTGTGCCTGCCGTATTGGCGGCATCACTGGCAACCTTGAACGGCCCACGATCGAGGCACTCACCGAGTTCGGTCACAGCTACGGCATGGCCTTCCAGATCGTCGATGACATCCTCGACGTTGTTGCGACCTCGGAACAGCTCGGCAAGCCCGCCGGCAACGACATTCTCGAGGGCAACTTCACGTTGCCCGTACTGCGGGCATTGCGCGGCGGCAACGGCGACCAGTTACGTTCGCTCATCGAGGCTGGTCTCACTCCCGAGACGCGTGACCAGGCCCTCGTGCTTGTGCGCACGAGCCCGGGCATCGCCGATGCCCTCGATGCGGCCCGCAGCTGGGCCGACAAGGCTTCGGGGGCGCTGAGCGATCTACCTGACTCCCCCGGTGCCATTGCGTTGCGGGCGGCCGCAACCCATCTGGTCGAACGGGCCCGCGCGCCGCTGGGTTAACGACCCGGCTGCTTCCAGCAGGCAGCGCAAGCCCGGTCGGCGCGCCGCGGCTGCTGATTGCGCTCCTGGGCGCAGCATGCGGGTTCGGCGACAAACAACGATTTCCGAGCCGCTTTGATGATCACGCGACCGAGAGATGGCCTACAACTGGCTCGACGCCGAGTTCACCGACCTTGGGTCCATTGTGCCCGGCTACGAACTCCCAGGACTCTCGGTAGTCAACGGCGGTAACGATCTTTTCGGCTCGAGCGTTGCCGGGCGACGACTTCGACATCTACAACGGCGACGAATTGCTCCTTCCCCTGGGGAAGTAGCAATTCGTGCGCTAGGAATAGGTGGTGCCTCGGACCGAAGCCAGCGTGACGATCAACGTGCCGGCGAGCGACGCGTTCGCGCTGTCGATGAGCCAGCTTGAGGTCCGGTACGCGTGGGACCCGTTCGTGCGAGAACAGCGGCTGCTGCACGGCGCGACCGTCCCGGCGCGAGGGGTACAGTCGCTGACCAAGTCCAAGCACTATTTGTCGATGGTGAGCGAGTACACCAGCTTCAAGCCACCGACTCAGGTGGGTATGAAGCTGGTCAAGGGCCCGCGCTTCTTCGCAACCTTTGGCGGCGGCTGGTCGTTCAAGCCACTCGACGACAATACGACTCTGGCCACGTGGCGCTACACCTTCTCGATCAAGCCGAAGTGGTTGGCACCGATTGGCGATCGCATCGGTTCCTGGCTACTCGGACGCGACATCGAGAAACGGCTCGCAAACTTTGCCAAAGGGTGCACCGACCCCGCACTGATCGCCAAGGCACACGAACAATTGGCCAACGGTTCCTAGCAGGTCCCGCTATGCGGTCGCGGCAACCTGTTGTTCCAGGAAGGCACCGATTCCGCGATTGAATACCGCTGCGTCGGTTACGACTGCGCCATGGGCGGCACCAGAAATGACCTGCATATGTGCACCCGGAATGCGATGCGCTATCTCTTCGCTGTCGGCGGCAGGCGTGAGAATGTCTTGACTTCCCACGATTACCAGCGTGTCAACACTGATGCCGCGCAACTCATCGTGCACTTGCTCGGTAATGCCAGCGAGCGCGTGGATTTGCCCGATGATGCCATGTGCTGGTGCGCGCACCAGTAGTGGTGCAAACGCCGGCGCAAGCGGCGCGATCCACCTCATGTGCCGGGCGGCCGCAACCCAGCGCAAGTTTTCCTGAGCGAAGGCCCGAACACCTCGCGCCTCGATCAGTTGCGCCCAGTCTGCGAGTACTTCGCGGCGCCAGTCTTTGACCCGACAGGCAGTCGATGCCAGCACCAATGAACGCACCCGGTCGGGGAAACGCACAGCCAGCACCTGCGCCAACACGCCACCGAGCGAGTAGCCAATGATGTGCGCCGACTCGATGCCTTCGTTGTCGAGCACGCACTCGACGTCGGCCGCCATCGTGAACAGGTCGTAGCTCCCTTCGGGCTTGTCGCTGAGCCCAGCGCCACGGTTGTCGATCGAGATGCACCGGTAGTGCTTTGCCAGCATCGACCGCTGGCGCACCCAACCCCACCGATCCAGTGCCAAGCCCATGATCAACACCAACGGCTCGCCGTCTGGACAGCCGAAGGTGTCATAGAAGATGCGTGTGCCATCAGCGGCCCTAACCGATGGCATCAGACAGCCTCGACATGCGGGAGTGGTTCGGGCGTTTCGTCGCGTCGCAGATCGACATCGATCAGTCGGCCCGCCGAATACAGATCCTCGATGGCTTCTTTGGTCGTGCGGCGCATCGTCACCCCGATGTTCGCAAGGTTCGAGGCGGTGACCACGCCGCCTCGGCTAAGTAGCTCTGCGATGTGTTCGGGAATCGGCGTTCCTGGAATCTCGCCCAGAAAGCGGCCAAGCCGGAAGGCCAGCGGAAGTACCGGTATTGGGACGCGGCGGCCGATGGTGATTGCTTCGATTGGTGTGACTGGCTCACTGGCAATCACGTTGAGCGTGCCGCGGTGCTTGTGGGTCGCAGCTCCGGCAATCGCACGCGCTGCGTCGCCCAGGTGGACAACACCGAAGCGCCGCGTGGTGATGGGTACGGGCACCACTGGCAGCCGCAGGTAGCGGCCTAGCGGATTTGGCAAGTTCGATGCCATCACTGGTGCGAGTCGTACCGACGACATGGTTGCGCCCAGTGTCGTGGCCGATTCCGCGGCGCGTTCCTCGACGCGGGCCAACATGTCGCCGAAGGTCGATGTTGGTCGCGCCAGTGTGTCGATCGTGGGTCGGTCGGGCGTGCCGCGTCCGGTGCCGTACACCGATAGCCCGGATCGCACCACCAGGTGGTCTACGGAGTCGACCTTGCTGATAGCGCCCAGCAGCGTTTCCGTGCCGGCCACGGTGCGAGCTCGTGCTTGCCCGGGTGATGAGCGTGCTCGCGGTTCGAAGACCCACGCGTGCACAACCACGGTCGGCTGGAACTCGGCGACAATCCGCGAGACCCGCTCGTTGTCTCCAGGTTGCGCGAACTGAAACTCAGCCCGTCGCATCCATCGGCGCGGTGGCTCGAGGTCAAAGCCGGTGATGGCTTCGACTCGTGCGCTGCGCTCGAGCGCCCGGGCAACGGTGGGTACCGATCGCTGATCCCATGCCAGCTACTAAGACGCGCACCCCTGGACCCTACTGGCAGCCCGCGGACCTCCGCATGCCCAGGTTGGGGTTCTGCACGACTGCTGGTGGTCGTTTGGTGACCCCAACCTCGCAGCTTTGAAGGGTTTGCGTTAGCCGATGACGCGGGCCGGCGCTCCAACGGCGACACACCCGTCGGGCAGGTCCGTGGTGACCACCGAGTTCGCTCCCACGCTGACGCCGGTGCCGATGGTCACGCCCGGAGTCACCACGACACCGGTAGCGAGCCATGAGCGGGCGCCGATCGCCACGGGCTGTTCCGGTGCTGCCTGGCGGCCAACGGGCAGGTTGGGGTCAGCGTTTGAGTGGTTGTGGTCGGTCACGTACACGTTGGGGCCGAAGTAGACGTCGTCGCCAATGGTCACGCTGAGATGGGCCGCGATCGACGAGCCTCGGCCGATCACGCAGCGGTCGCCGATGACGAGCATGCGGTCGCCGAAGAGTTCTTGGTTGGGCACCATGCCGACGGTGATCGAACAGTGCGGCCCGATCATCGTGTCGGCTCCAACGTGAATCGAGGGTTCGCCAAACAGGGCGGTCGGCGGGAAGCACAGCAGTGACCCGCTTCCGAAGCTCCCAAATTGAGCGGCCCGGCGCGTGCCCGCGACGATTGATGCCCGAACGGTGAGCTTCTCCCACAGGCCAACGGCGATGTCCGACAGATGCGGTCGCATCAGCGCGGTCTCGGTACGGCGATCACATCGAGCACGCTACCCGGATCGAACAACTACCCCGGGTAGCGCAGCGGTCCGGGACCGTAGATCTGGTGGCCGGAAAACAGGATGAGGCGCCTCAGCGCCGAATCCGGACTACTCCGGGTAGCGAAGCGGTCCGGGACCGTAGATCTGGTGGCCGGAAAACAGGATGAGGCGCCTCAGCGCCGAATCCGGACTACTCCGGGTAGCGAAGCGGTCCGGGACCGTAGATCTGGTGGCCGGAAAACAGGATGAGGCGCCTCAGCGCCGAATCCGGACTACTCCGGGTAGCGCAGCGGTCCGGGACCGTAGATCTGGTGGCCGGAAAACAGGATGAGGCGCCTCAGCGCCGAATCCGGACTACTCCGGGTAGCGCAGCGGTCCGGGACCGTAGATCTGGTGGCCGGAAAACAGGATGAGGCGCCTCAGCGCCGAATCCGGACTACTCCGGGTAGCGCAGCGGTCCGGGACCGTAGATCTGGAAACTCCAAAACAGCGTTTGCGGAGCCTGCGGAGCAAACGCGTACTACCCCCAGACTTCGGGCCTCAGGGTGGGGAAGAGGACGACGTCGCGAATGTTGGTTTGGTTGGTGAGCAGCATGACCAAGCGGTCCATGCCGATGCCGAGTCCGCCGGTTGGGGGCAGGCCGTAGTCCAGGGCTCGGATGTAGTCGCGATCGACCGACATGGCTTCTTCGTCGCCGGCGGCGCCGTCGGCTTCTTGGGCTTCGAAGCGGAGCTTTTGTTCGCCTGGGTCGAGGAGCTCGCTAAAGGCGTTGCAGAGTTCGCGGCCGGCGACGATGGCTTCGAATCGTTCGACATAGCCGTCGAGGTCGCGGTGGTCGCGTGAAAGTGGAGAGACTTCTTTGGGGTAGTCCATGACGAAGACCGGGTCCCACAGCTTGGCTTCGCAGGTCTCTTCAAAGATCTCGAGAAGTAGCTTGCCGGGTCCCCAGTAGTCCTCGACGGATACGCCGAATCCTTTAGCCGCGTCACGCAGATCTTCGATTGGCTGGCTGATGTCGAAGCGCGTCCCGGTGTGTTCCTCGATGAGATCAACCATGGTTGCTCGGCGCCATGGTGCCGACAGGTTCAGCGGCTTGCCGTCCCATTCGAGTTCGGTGGTGCCATGGAGCTCAAGCGCCAGGTGCTCGACGAGTTGCTCAACCAACTCCATGATGTCGTTGTAGTCGGCATATGCCCAGTAGAGCTCGAGCATCGTGAATTCGGGATTGTGCCGGGTCGAGATGCCCTCGTTGCGGAACACACGAGCAATTTCGAAGACTCGTTCAAAGCCCCCAACCGTGAGTCGCTTGAGATAGAGCTCGGGAGCGATGCGCAAGAACAGTTCGGTGTCGAGTGCATTGTGATGAGTGGTGAATGGCCGAGCCGCGGCGCCACCTGCCACGGGATGAAAGACCGGCGTCTCCACTTCGATGAAGTCACGGTGTTCGAGCCAACGGCGGGTGAGCGACATGATCTTGGAGCGAGCGGCGAACGTGGCGCGGGCTTCGTCGGTGACCCATAGGTCGACGTAACGCTGGCGATAACGCAAGTCGGGGTCGTTGATGCCGTGAAACTTGTCGGGGAACGTCCGCCTGGTTTCGGCCAGTACCTGCCAGCTGTCGACGCTCACCGAGAGTTCGCCTCGGCGGGTCTTCATGACCTGGCCAGTCACGCCGATCCAGTCGCCCAAGCTCAAGCTGGTGAAGGCATCGAAGTCGGGGGTCTTGTTCGACCGGGCGAACAGCTGGATACGAGCTGTTGAGTCGGCGAGCACCCCGAACGCGAGCTTGCCTTGTTCGCGGCGCAGCATGAGCCGCCCGGCAATCGTGACGGTCGTTCCGGTCTCGGTGCCGTCTTCGATTTCGCCGAACTGGTCGATGATCGACTGGTTCGTGGTGTCGCGATCAAAGCGATACGGGATGGTGTGTTCGCGGGTCGCCGCATCTTCGACAGATGTTTGAGCGTCGGTTTCGTTTGAGGGTGTGTCAGTCATTGGTTCTTCTGCCAGATCAGTCGCAGCCCGTGAAGAGTAAGCCATGGCTCCACCTCGTCGACGACCTTTGTGTGGGGGGCGATCATGCCAGCCAGCCCGCCGGTTGCGACGACCGTGCATTCGCCGATCTCTTCGGTGAAGCGAGCGCAGAGCCCGTCTATCTGTGCGGCATAGCCATAGAGCACGCCGGACCGGATCGATTCGCCGGTGTTCTTGCCGATCACGTTGCGGGGTTCGGTGAGCTCGACCGTGCTGAGCGCGGCGGCCTTACCCACCAATGCCTCGAGACTGATCTCAACGCCCGGCGAGATAGAGCCACCGAGGTACTCGCCAGCTGCGGAGATGACGTCGAGGGTGGTCGCGGTTCCGAAGTCGACAACGATGCTCGGCCCGCCGTACAGGTCGAACACGGCAGCACCGTTGGCGATGCGGTCTGCGCCGACCTCGCGCGGGTTGTCGTAGCGAATGGCGAGCCCGGTTTTGACACCAGGCCCGACGACGATCGCTTCCAGGTTAAGGACCTTGGCCACCATGTGGCGCAGCGCAGAAGTAACCACCGGAACGCCGGAGGTGATGGCAACGCCGTCGATCCCGGACAACGGACAGTCAGCCGACGCCAGCAGACCAGCAATCAGTACACCAAGCTCGTCTTCGGTTCGAGAGTGGACGGTGGCCAGACGCCACGGGCCAATAAGCCCACCTTCGGCCGCTGAGAGATCACCGTCGTGGCGATACACCCCGACGACGGTCTGGGTGTTGCCCACATCTATGGCCAACAGCATGGATCGTTAACGCTCGACGGCGTCGATCTCGATGTCGAGTCCAATATCGAGCACGGGCGCTGAGTTCGTCAGCGAGCCAGACGACACGAAGTCGACACCGGTGGCCGCATAGCTGTCGATGGTCTCGATGGTGATACCGCCGGACGCTTCGACGATCGGTCGACCATCCGGGCGCTTCGGCCCAATCAGCGTCAGGGCTTCACGCACGGTGTCCGGTGACATGTTGTCGAGCAGAATCAAATCTGCGTGCGCTGCGACCGCCTGCTCGACCTGGTCGAGCCGGTCGCACTCAACGTGCAGTGGGCGGCCGGGCCAGCGGTCTCGGGCTTGCTCAATTGCCTCCGCAATGGTCATGCCGACCAGGTGGTTGTCTTTGAACATGAGCCAGCCGCTCAGGTTGCCGCGGTGATTGCGTCCACCCCCGGCGCGGGTTGCGGCCTTTTCCAGACTGCGCAGCCCCGGGGTGGTCTTGCGGGTGTCCCATATGCCGATGCGACCGTCGATGATCTTGACAAACTCGTTGACCCGCGTGGCGATGCCCGAGAGGTGGCCCATGAAATTGAGCGCCGTGCGCTCGGCGGTAAGGATCGTCGCCAATGAGCCGCTGACATCGGCAATCACTGAACCGGCTTCGAGTGCGTCGCCATCGTCGAAGTGCCACGTGAGCTCGATGGATTCATCGACCTGGCGGAAGGCCTCGGCGGCTGGCGCACAGCCGGCCAAGCGACCTGGTTTGCGGGCATTGAGCTGAGCTGAGGCCGTGATTGTTGGGTCGAGCATGCCCGACGTCATGTCACCAAGTGGTTGCAGGTCCTCGGCCAGCGCGCGGGCGACCGCGTCCACGACATCGCCGTGCGGCGGGTGGAAGTAGCCCGGCATCAGCCGAAGCCTCGTGAGTCTTGCTTCAGTGCCGTATCAACGCACAGCGCCGCGGCGATCACCATTTGTCGCAGCGGATCTGGCAGCGGATGGTGCACCGAGACCACATAGTTGTCAGCGGTGGTGAAGGCAGTCTTGAGCACGCCTTCAAACGTCTTAGTGATTCGTGCGATCTCGGTGCCACTGGCGTCTTGGATGTTGAAGTTCCACGCTCGCCAGTTCTCGGCGTTGATCGACCCGATCTCGGCACCGCCAGCGTTGAGGCCGAACTTGATCTTGCCGAGCGCATTCTTCTGGGTGATCTCGCCAATGGCGATTCCAGCGCCGTCTTCGACGATGACGCGGGATTTGACGAACTTGGCCGGGCGGGTGAGCTTGAGCACGACGTTGTTGCCTGCGTCGACGACCTGCAGATGGTGCGTGAAGAACTGATCAAAGCTCGATACGACTCGCATGACCTTTTTGAAGGTGCTTTGGCCAACCTGGCGGACCGAACCAATCTGAGAACCGTCGCGATCAAAGATCGCATACTCGTTGTTGACCTCGATGAGCTTGGCCTTCTGGTTGACCACGAATAGCTGCTGGCTCAGGAGATCGCCACCAACACCCGCATTGCGGTCGACCGATGCTCCCCGCTTCTCGGCATTGTCGAAGTGGCGGCTCACCTGCTTCTGCACCTTGTCGCTGGGCATGTTGGTCACTTCTTTGACCTGCGCTGCAGCAACGGGGTCACTGCCCTGCTTGCCATTGGACGAAACATGATCGGTCCAAGCAGCGCCGTCCCAGTAGCGCAGCTCGGAGCGGCCATAGGGATCTGGGTACCACTCGGCAGGAGTCGCTTCGGTCATGGCGACAAGGCTAGTTGCTTGTGCCACTGACCCGACCCGCCAGCCTTGCAACAAACGGTGCCTGGAGGCCGCGCTGTTGGCTACAAGCCCAGATGCCTCCAGGCGGATGACTCCGCTCCGGTCGGCTCCGCCGACGGGCCCGCTCGGGCCCGTATCCGTTGAGCTCCTGGCGCCGTTTGTTGGTTAGTCGACTGCTATGGCTACGCGGTCAAGGCCGAGGCCACCAATCACCAGCCGCTCCTTGCTATCGCCAAGCAGCCGTTGCGTCCACGGCACGTCGCCACCATCGCCTACTTCATACGTTTCATCATGGTTGACGACCATGATCTTGAAGCAGAGATTTTGGTAGTACCCGCGTCCTTGTGTGCGCCCGTGTTCGACGGTTGCCGACAGACCACCCGCCGTCAGATCGCCACACATGTCATCACATGCATCGGTGAGCTCGACGTTGAATGGCGTGAGAGCGATCCGCACCTGGCCGTTCGTCGTTGCCCGCAGCGAGGTCCCGAGCCCCTCAATCAGCTTCTTTGTCTCAGCCAACTCGAATCGATGGTTACCTGCGTCTCGCCCAGCACTAATGGCTCCGAGTAGGGAGAAGTGGCTGAAGGATCGCGGACCATCGAAGGCTTGTGCACGAGTGACACGCTGATTGGCTACGAGGCGAGTTGGTGGCTCACGACGTCCGGCGAGTCTCTTTCGCAAGCTCGCTGCCTCGAGCGCGAGAGCGTTCGTTGGGTCAGCCGCCACTTCGGTCGCCCGGATGGTGCTGAGCACGTTGTTCTGCGGTGTCGCTCCGAGTGCAGCGTGGGTGCCGAACGGGACAACGGGCGACAGGGTGACCGGACGGAATTGGTGCGACATGGCTTCGAGCGCCGTTACTTCGAGGCGTCGCAGCACAAGCGCATCGATTCCGCTCGGTGCCACGAAGCGATCTCTTTCGTAGTGAGCCGAGACCTGCGCCGGAGAGCGGCGAGCGGCCCGCTGTTTGAAGACTTCGAGTAGGAGTGACGTCAATTCGCTCCCGGAGAGTTCGTTGGTCAACAGCTCAAACGCGTCACGGCCAGCGCTTGACCCGACAAGCCGTTGCACGGCCGGATGAAGGTCCCATTCGGTCATCAACCCACGCTAAGCGCCCGGCCAAATCCACCGCGGCGATTTTCGACCCGACCCCCCTGCTTGCGGTGACTACGCGAGGGAAACGCCGATGTTGTCGAGGAGGCGGGGACGGCCGACCTGGGCGGCCAGGATGATGCGCACTTCGCCGGCGAGTTGCTCGAGAGGCTGCAAGGTAGCGGCGTCGACAATGGCGACATAGTCGGGGGCCGCTACAAGTGGTTCGGTTGCGATCATGTCGAGGATGTGGGATCGGATCGCGTCCGCCTCATGCTCGCCGCCCTCGGCCCGCGTTACAGCCGAACGCAACGATCGTTGCAGCACGCCAGCCGCGGCGAACTGCTCGGGCGACAGATAGGTGTTGCGGCTCGACATCGCCAGGCCGTTCTTCTCGCGCACGATCGGACATCCCACGACCTGCACGGGAAACGAGAGATCGGACACCATGCGACGCACGATGGCCAGCTGTTGGAAGTCCTTTTCACCGAAGTAGGCGCGGCATCGACCACCAATGTGGAACAACTTGGCAACGACGGTGGCTACCCCGGCGAAGTGAGTCGGGCGTTCAGCGCCTTCCATGGCTTCGCTCAATTCGCTCACCGTTACGGTGGTTACAACCGGCTGCGCGTACATCTCGTCGACGGTTGGCGTCAACACAATGGTTGCGCCAGCCTCGTCGCACAGCGCGAGGTCACGTTCCAAATCGCGCGGGTAGTCACTCAGGTCTTCGCCCTCGCCGAACTGCAGTGGGTTAACGAAGATCGTGGTGAGCGTGACATCGTTCTCGGCCGCCGAGGCGCGAATCAGACTGGCATGCCCCGCATGCAGGAAACCCATGGTGGGCACAAGCCCGACCGACTTGCCCTCGGCACGCGCCTTGTCGAGCAGGTCCCATGTTTCAGCGATCGTGGTCGTGACCAACACGTAGTTCCTTCGGGGTTGATAGGGAGCAGCGGGTGGGCGCTCATGAAGGCCTCAGTCTGCATCCCGCTGCGCGCCATGGCTACCAGCAAGGTCCTGAGCGGCCGTGACCAGGCTGTCGTAGAGCTCTCGTTCTTCTTGGGGAAGTACGGCCCGATGCGAGGCCAGAGTTGCCTGATCACCGCGTGCTGCCGGTCCAGTGAGCGCCGCTGTCGCTCCGCGATCAACGACATCGTCGAAACTGCCTCGAGCCAGATCGAAAAACGCCTGGGTCGGCACACCCACCAACGCTGCCAGTCGTTCGACCTGGCCAAGCAGCGCAACCAAGTGGTTTGCGCTTACCGCAGCTGTGGCGTGATACAGCGCACGCTCATCGTCGCCGACCTCGAAGCTGCGCCCACCCAGCAGCCCGACCAATTCACCGGCAACCGGATCACCGGCAACGGCAAACCAACCGTCGGCAGCGAGTCGCCTGGCGCCGACGTCGACCGTGGGCAGCGACATCAACGGGTGGATCGACCCGTGACGCTCATGGGACGACAACGGGGCCAAGCCAGTCGCACCCGAGCAATGCAAGACCGCTGCTGGACCCGGCTCGATCGATTCAGCGACCGCGGCGATGGCACGGTCTGGGGTGGCGATGAGCACAACGTCGGTGTCTTCTGCCGCGGCAACAATCGGCGCGTGTCGGTCGAGTACGTCCACGGACAAACCGGCTGACGCAAACGCGGCGGCAAACGACCGACCGGCACGCCCCGGTCCAATGATGCGTATGCGCTGCATCAAAGCTCGAGCGTTCCCACGTTGCGCACGTCGCCTTCGTCCGGGTCTTCCCAACCATCAAGCAAGTCTGGAGCAAGCTCGCCAAGCGGCACCATCACGAACGCGCGGTCACGCCAACGAGGGTGCGGAACGATCAGATCGGGTTCGATCACGGTCTCGCCATCGACGTACACGACGTCGACATCAAGCGTGCGAGGTCCCCAACGCTCCTGGCGAACACGCTCCGCGGCCGCTTCAAGTGTTCGACACAACTCAAGCAACTCTCGAGGTGTCAGATCGGTATCGAGCTCGACGACACAGTTCAAGAACGCACCCTGATCGGGCCCGCCAATCGGGTCCGTCTCATAGAGCGACGACACCCGAGTCACATCGGGCATTGCAAGCACGGCATCGCGGAGGTACTGCAGCCGTTCACCCAGGTTGCTACCGAGTCCGAGAAACGCCCGGCGAGTCATTCAGTCTCGAGAGCGGCTAATGCGCACACCCGACGCCGCAAGATCTTGTGCCATCGGCGGTCGCAGCTTCAGGACCTCGACCGTCACCTGGGCGACCCGCTCGTCAGCAAGCACAAGGTCGGCGATCTGTTGCGCGAAGTACTCCAGCAGTGCGAAGCGCCCGCTTTCGACAAGATCTTGGATCTGTTCGCCTAAGAAGCCGTAGTTGATCGTGTCGTTCAGGTCATCGGACTGGCCAGCGTCGCGGAGATCTGCGTGCACATCGAGGTTGATCTCGAACGGCTGACGACGCGCCTGCTCTTCGTCGAGGACACCACAGTACGCCATGACGCGAAAGCCCCGAAGTACGACCGCGTCGGTGGTCACGGTTAGTCTTCGGCAGGTGCGAGATCGGTGTCGAGCTCGGCGTCGGGATCCTCGATCGGCAAGTTCGCCTTGCGGTGATCTGACTCGTAGATCGTGTTGATGATCTGGCGGCCGCGAGGCCCGATCTGGCGGCCGAAGAGTCGCTCAACCATGACGAATGTCTCGGTCGGCTCTTGCAGGTAGTCGCCCCAGATCAGGAAACCGCCAAAGAAGCCCATCATCGTGTCGCCCAGCGACAGCCGGTGCATGAGCATGCGCTTGTTGTTGTCGAGCGCAATACCCATCTGTTCGTAGATGCGCGGCATCAAGAACGTGGGATCGTGGTCGTCGGAGACTGGCCAATGGCGATGTGCCAGGCCCAAATCCTTGTACGCCTGCAGATTGTGATTGCCAGGGATCAGCGAGATGGTGAGATCGAAGTTGTTGTTCAACACCCAAACGATTTCTTCCTGGCGGCGCACGGGTCGATGGTTCGATCCCTTGCCTCCCAGGCGTTCACATATGGCTATCTGGTCTTTGAGAATCCAGGTGAAGTGACGCGGCTTTATGCCCTGCGCCCACTTGCCCCGCAAGCTCGAAATCGACATCTCAGGCATCAGGGTTCAACTTAGGCGAGTTCCTCTCTAACCACTACATTTCTGGCCAGTTTGGGCTAGAGAGCCGTCAATGCCTGCGATGTTGCTTTTACATCGTGCACTCGTACCACATCAACCCCATGAATGGCACTCCACACGGCGAGCGCCACCGATGCCTCGAGCCGATCTTCGGTTGAGGTTGGTTCCGCGTTGGCCAGCGCAGTCCGATCATCACTTGCGGTGTGCAGGCGGCCAATAAACCCTTTGCGGCTGACTCCGACGAGCACCGGCAAGCCAGTCGCAACAAAGCGCTCAATGTTCGACAGCAGAGAAAGGTTGTGCTCAAGCGTCTTGCCGAACCCAATTCCCGGATCGATCCAGACCTGCGAGGCCCCGGCATCGAGCGCCGCCTGACCAACCGCAGTGACCTCTTCGAGAATCTCGGCGACGACGTCGTTGTAGGTCGGATCGATCTGCATTGTTTCGGGGGTCTCGAGCATGTGGGCGGCCACATAGCCGCAGCCCAACTCGCCGGCAACATGGCCGAGCGTGGAGCCCATGTCGTTGATAATGCCCGCGCCGGCCGCGACCGCTTCTCGGGCAACCGCTTCCTTCAAGGTGTCGATGGACACGGTGACCGTTGGGTCGAGCCGAGGCATGAGCGCTTGGATCACGGGCATCACCCTGGTGAGTTCTTCATCGAGTGCCACCGACGACGCGCCTGGTCGAGTGGACTCACCGCCGATGTCGATAATCGTTGCACCCTCGGCGGCGAGCTGCAGGCAGCGAGCGACCGCTCCCTCTACGGTCGGCGTGCGCACCTCACCGACAAATGAATCGGGCGTCACGTTGACGACACCCATGACGGCGCACGACACATTCGGTCCTAGTGATCCAAGAAGCGCATGGCTTCCATACGAGTCGCAACGTCTTCGCGGAAGATGCCGCGGACCGCCGAAGTCACGGTTGATGCACCCGGCTTGCGAATGCCACGCATGCCCATACACAAGTGCTCAGCTTCGATGACAACGATTGCGCCGCGAGGTTCAAGCACCTCATCGATGGCGTCGGCGCACTGCGAGGTGAGTCGCTCTTGCACCTGCGGACGCCGCGCATAGCCGTCGACCAGGCGAGCAAGCTTGGACAGGCCGGTGATACGGCCTTCCTCGTTGGGGATGTAACCCAGGTGCGCCACCCCGAAGAACGGTACCAGGTGATGCTCGCACAGTGAGTAGATCGGGATGTCCTTGACGATCACCATCTCTTGGTGACCGGCTTCGAATTGCGTGATCAGATGTTCTTTCGGGTCTTGATGCAACCCGCCACAGACCTCGGCATACATACGGGCCACACGCTGTGGGGTGTCATGCAGACCATCGCGTGAGGTGTCTTCGCCGATCGCTTCCAGGATCTCCAACACCGCAGCTGCGATTCGATCTAGGTCGACATTGTTTGACAGTTCAGCCACGAACGATTCCTTTTGTTTGCAAGTGCCGCCAACGAAGATTCTCGGTCAGCAGACTCGGGAATCAGCTGTCAGCAGCGGGAGGTTCCTCAGAACGGTACTCGCCCGTAACGAAGGGTTCACGGGCCAACGGCGAAGAAGACCGCGACGAGCGGCTGGGATCGCTGTCCCAAGTGCCTGCCTCGCCAAGGATGGCTCGAAGCTGACTTTCGTCGAGCGTCTCGTGTTCGAGCAAGGCAGCGGCCATGGCATCGAGTGTCTCGCGGTGGAAGGTCAGGATCTCATAGGCCTCGCGGTGGGCGACGCTGATGAGATCACGAACCTCATCGTCGATGACATCGGCAACGACATCAGAGAACGCGTTGCCTTGGCCAACCGTCTTGCCGACGAATACTTCGTCATTGCCGCGGCCGAACGCTTGCGGGCCGAGCTTCTCGCTCATGCCAAAGGTCGTGACCATCTGGCGAGCCAGCTTTGACACCCTGGCGATGTCGTCGGTTGCACCCGTGGTTGGATCACCAAAAATGATCTCTTCTGCGGTGCGTCCGCCCAACAACATGGCCAACTCGCTGCGCAATTCTGACCGTGAGTTCAAGTACTTATCGCGTTCAGGCAGCGTCATGGTCCAGCCCAGCGCACGGCCACGGGAAACAATGGAGACCTTGTGTACCGGATCGGTGTGTTGCAAGACGTGGCCGACCAAGGCATGGCCGGACTCGTGATAAGCAATCACCCGTTGCTCATGATCGCTCATGACTCGGCTCTTGCGTTCGGGTCCGCCGATGACACGATCAATCGCCGCACCAACGTGCGAATTGTTGATCGTGGTCGCGCCCTCGCGAGCCGCGAGCAACGCAGACTCGTTCAGCAGGTTCTGCAAGTCAGCGCCGGTAAATCCGGGTGTGCGGCGGGCGAGCGTGTCGAGCTCAACTTCGTCGGCGAGCGGTTTGCCTTGCGCGTGTACTCGCAAGATCTTTTTGCGACCCGGAAGGTCAGGCTTGTCGACCACGATCTGGCGGTCGAAACGCCCCGGGCGCAACAACGCTGGGTCAAGAATGTCGGGACGATTGGTCGCCGCGATCATAATCACGCCGGTATTGCCTTCGAAGCCGTCCATTTCGACGAGCATCTGGTTCAGCGTCTGCTCACGTTCATCGTGACCGCCACCCATACCAGCACCGCGATGTCGGCCGACTGCGTCGATCTCATCGATGAACACAATCGCTGGCGCAGACTCCTTGGCCTGCTCGAACAAGTTGCGGACACGGCTTGCGCCAACACCTACAAACATCTCGACGAAGTCAGAACCCGAGATCGAGAAGAACGGCACACCGGCTTCGCCTGCGACCGCACGAGCCAGCAGTGTCTTGCCGGTTCCGGGCGGCCCGTACAGAAGCACTCCCTTCGGGATCTTGGCGCCGAGTTCATGAAAGCGCCCGGGGTCCATCAGGAAGTCGCGAATCTCTCGCAGCTCTTCCACTGCTTCGTCGGCGCCGGCGACGTCATCGAAGGTGATCTGCGGTGAGTCTTTGGTGAACTGTCGAGCCTTGGCCTTGCCGAAGCTGAACATGCCGCTGCCGCCGCGCATCTTGATGAAGACAAAGATGATGAGGCCGATCAGGATCAGCATGGGAGCCATGCGCAAGCTCAGCTCGCGCAAGAAGCCGGTTGTCTTGGCGTTCGTGGTGATGTCAACAGCGGGTGACGCTTCGGTCAGCGCAATGGTGAGTTCGTCGGTGAACTCACGGGGGTAGCGCAGCTCATAGCGGGTGCCATCAAACAGCGAGCCGCTCAGCTGTTGGGTGCGGTCGCTGATGACCGCTGTCTCGACTTGGCCATCGTCGATCAGCGCGAGGTACTCAGCGAGGTTGTACTCCTCGCGCGGTTCGGGATCGGATCCTGTCAACTGTGTCGCCACGAACGTAATCGCAACCAGCAAGACGAGGACACCAACGATTCGGGCAGT
>CAKZFK010000114.1:0-36133 GCA_936440205.1 Lepidonotus clava | reverse complement strand
GGGTTGCAAGATTTCACGTAGATTCTAGTAATATGTTTGTTTATACAAATTTGGTAGATTTTCAAATGGTAGGTGATGTGAAAACGAGGTTATTACGAACAGTTAATTGTGCAGGGGAATATGGAAAAATAATTAAAAGAATATATACTCATCCACATTATAAGAAATTAGCATATGAAAAGATTAAGGAGATAGAAATAAAAATAACAACTGATGATGGTGAATTGGTTAAGTTTGAGTTTGGCACAGTTTGCATTATTTTACATTTCCGGAAAATTTCATAGTTTTGTTTTTAGATTTTTTTTATAATGTAAAACGTTCTTGAGATGAATGGTCTAATGGTCTAAAATCGAAAGTTGTTTTATTATGTATAGAAACTGAAATAGTTTCAGTCTGAAACGCTAGGTGGTTGAAATAGTTTTCAGTCTGAAACGCTAGGTGACATGACTGAGAAGGTAGCCGAATGAAAAGGAAACGAATATTGGGTGGTCTTATTGTAGATTATGATTTTTATCCAAGAAATAAGCATGTGGATATTGAATTTTATTTTCAAAAGAAATTTAATGTTCTGTATCAGAAATTGGAAAGTAAACTGAGTGTACATGGAGGGATAAAGTTTCAAATTTCTTTTAATGCAACTTTAGGAAAATACAATTTAGATACAAACGAATACTTTGAAATCAAACCTTGGTTTCAAAGCCATGTAATTCAAGTCTTAACGTTTTATTCATTAAAGGAAAAGTTGTTATCTGCGTTAAGAGTAATTTTAGCATTATTTGACGGTTTTGTTCAAGCTGGTTCTGGTTGGTTTCTAACGGGGATAAATTTGGTAAGATTAGGAGTTTTTAGAGCTAATCCTTTTGGTGGTAAAAAGATAGAGTTACCTGATTGGTTGAAAGCTAAGAGATTGATTAATTTAGGTTGTGAAGATAATAAGTGTTTTGTTTATTGTATATTAGCTTCAATTTATGGAGTTTTTAAAGATTTAAGTAAATATTCATTATTATTGAATAGTTTAAATTTAAAAGGTATTTCGTTTCCTGTGAGATTGTCAGATATTCCAAAATTTGAAAAGAATAATAATGTTACAGTTAATGTTTTCGGTCTTTTTAACGAAATTTCATGTAATCGAAGTTCAAGATTGGTTCCATTTCCTATGTATATTTCTACGAATTTTACAAGTGAACATAGAAGACACGTAAATTTGTTGCTGTTTAAGGATCATTATTTATTTATTAAAAATTTGGATAAGTTTATAAGACCATTTTATTGGAAAAGAACAAGGTATTTTTGTGATAGATGTTTACAATCTTTCAATAAGAAAGTGGATTGTGAAATGCATACTAAGTCTACTTGCTATGATAATAAGTATACTGGACAGTCTTACAATTTACCAGTAAAAGGTACGAAAGTTAAGTTTAGATCATATCATAAACAAATTAAACATCATTTTGTTGTTTATGCAGATTTTGAGACTTTTAATTCAAATATAAATTGTTTTAAGGGAAAGTCTACTGTATTAAAATCAAAACATACTTTAAATGCAGTAGGAGCAGTTCTTGTTTCTAAATATTCTGAATATTCTCAACCTCCATTTATTTATGTAGGAAAACGTGTTATGCAAAAATTTATTCATTATTTGAATCAAGTAAGAGCTGAAATTTCGTATATTTTTGATAATAATAGGAAAGTTTTAGAATTGACTGTTTCAGATTTAGCACATTTATCAAAGCAAACTCGATGCTACTTGTGTGGTATTTCGTTTTCAGAATTGGGTGTAAAGAAGGTTATAGATCACGCACATTTAGGTAGAGAAGGAAAAGGTAGAGATGTGAATTATGCATGCAATACTTGCAATTTGGTTAGAAGTTCTTTAAGGTTTCCAAATTTTAAAATTCCTATAGTCATGCATAATGCAATGAATTATGACACACATTTTATTGTTAAAGAAATACATGAGTGTATACAGGAAACTAGTAAAGTAACTGTTTTACCACGAAGCGTTGAAAAATTTTTGACTTTAAGTTTTGATGGTTTTTTTATAATTGATTCATTTCAATTTCTTCCTAATTCATTATCAAATTTAGCAGATCTTTTGGTTCAAAAGGGTAGTGATGAATTCATAGAAACGAGAAAGTATTTCAATAATAAGTGGTTAAAGTATGTTGTTAGGAAAGGAGTTATGTGTTATGACTATATAGATTCTTGGGATAAATTGAAGGAGCAATGTTTACCAGATAAATCACATTTTTTTAATGTTCTTACAAATAAAGATATTACTGAAGAAGAATACAAATTAGCTTTGAAAATGTTTAATATTTTTAATTGTAGAAATATTGAAGATTATTTGAAAGTTTATTTAAAAATTGACGTTCTTTTGCTTACTGATGTGTTTGAATCGTTTCGAGAGAGAAGTTTAGATTATTATGGTTTAGATCCTGTTCAATATTTGACTGCACCAGCTCTTAGTTATGATGCTATGTTAAAATTTACAGGTATCAAATGCGATTTATTGTCAGAGTTGGATATGTATAATTTTTTTGAAAGAGGAATACGTGGTGGTATTACAAATGTTGTTAGACGATATGCTGAGGCTAATAATGTGGATGAGTATATTGTATATTATGATTGTAATAATCTCTATGGATTTGCTATGTCGCAACCTTTACCATACAAAGATTTTGTTTGGCTAGATTCAGCAAAATTTTTTAATGAGGAAGAAATTTTAAAGTTGACGGATGAAGGAAGAACAGGTTATGTGTTTGAGGTAACGTTACTTTATCCTTCTAGATTGCACGACTTTCATGACATGTTTCCTTTAGCTCCGGAGAAATTGTCAATCCATTATAATCAATTATCATCATATGCTAAGGATGTATTATCTAAATTTAATATGCACTATAATAAAAGTCCGGAGAAATTGATTTCTACTTTGTTTAGAAAGGTTAGGTATATTGTGCATTATAGAAATTTGAAATTATATTTACAGCTGGGTATGAAGATCGAAGAAATTCATAGGATTTTATCATTTAAACAGAAATGTTGGATGAAACCATATATCGATTTTAACAATAAGAAAAGACAAGAATCTGTTTCTTTATTTGATAAAGAATTTTTTAAATTGATGAACAATTCTACATTCGGAAAATGTATGGAGAACGTGAAAAGACGTGTTTCTATGGAATTAACTTCATGCCCGAAAAGGGCTTCTTTTTTGATTAATAGACCAACTTTCCAGTCTGTAAATGTATTCGATTCCGACTTTGTTGGAATTCAGTTCAGGAAACCACAGTTGTTATTGGATAAACCAATTTATTTAGGATTCTGTGTTTTGGATTTGTCTAAATTACACATGTTTGATTTTCATTATAATGTTATGCTGAAAAATTTTACTTTAAAGAATATTCAATTGCTGTATACTGATACAGATTCTTTGATTTACAAGATAAGAGATGAGAATTTTATGAGAAAAATGAAAGGTTTGCTGCATTATTTTGATTTTTCTAATCTTTCAACAGAACATGAATTGTACAATAATGAGAACTATAAGGTACTTGGAAAATTTAAGGACGAAACTGGTGGTAAAAGGATACGTGAATTTGTTGCATTACGTCCTAAATTATATTCAATATTTTTAGAAAATGGTAATGTTATTAAACGTGCAAAGGGAATAGCTAGATCAAGTGTAGATGCATTATTTCATTCTGAATTTAAAGATGTATTGATGAAGTGTTCTCAAATTAGAACACAGTTTCATTCTATTAGAAGTTTTAAACATGATGTTTATACTATTAAGCAGGAGAAACTGGCTTTATCTCCTTTTGAAGATAAAAGATGGTTATATCCAAATGGAATTAAATCTTTAGCATATGGTAATTATAATATATGTTCAAGAAAAAGAAAAATTTGCACGAGGAAAAAAAAGCACGAGGAAAAAAGAGTTAAGGATTTTGAATAATCTGTTCTTTTTTTTCTTTTTTTCTAGTTAATGTGAAAATGTTCTTGTGATAAGCATGTGGTTCACTATTTGTGTTTTGAATTTCCAAGATTTACTCGCGATTGTAGTGTTTTTGAATTTTGTTTCAAGGTATTTAGTTATGCCTAAGTCTAAGAGTTCTAAAATGGCTAGTGAGAGATTATATGTTTCAGCTTTCGGTAGTAAGAAGAGGGTTGATGTTACTCGTTTTAATGGAGATTTGTATTGTCATATAACTGATGTGATGCGAGACAAGACTGTTTCTATGAAAATGGAAGAGTTTCAAGATTTGAAAAGTGTAATTTCTAGTAAGATTTCAAAACTTCAAAAGTATAACGATGAAGAGCGTTCTAGTAAGATTTCAAAACTTCAAAAGTATAACGATGAAGAGCGAAGTTCAAGGAAGAGAAGGAAGCCAAGTTTTACAAAATTTAAACCAGAGTTGAGTGATGATGAAACGGAGGAAAGTGATTGTAGTGAGGGAACTTCACAGATTGGTTCGTAAATGTTCTTGTGATATCTATGAATCGTAGGGTTATAAGGTACCAGGTTTAGCCTAGATTCTTAGGTTGTAAGGTATCAGGTTTGTATATCTAATTTAAGTTTGGTATCTGGTTTGTATATCACGTTTAAGTTTATCAGACTTTATAGAAATGACGGGTAATTTTTTAAACAAGCCAGAAAAAAAAAATTGTAGCAGGTGTAATAATCTTGTATTATTAGTTGAAGGTAAAACTTATTGCAAGCAATGTCAGGGTGAAATGTTTAGAGAGAGTCTTTGTCTTAATTGTGGATTACCTTATTATTATGTATGCAAAAATTGTTTGCCTTCTAAGTTGAATATTCCAAAGTTTATAATTGGAAGAGTTGAGTGATGATGAAACGGAGGAAGTGATCGAGTGCGAGAACTTCAGATTGGTTCGTAAATGTTCTTGTGATAGCTATGGATCGTAGGGTTGTAAGGTAGCAGGTTTTAGCCTAGATTTGTAGGTTGTAAGGAATCAGGTTTGTATATCATATTTAAGTATATCAGACTTTATAGAAATGGCGGGCAACTTTTTAAACAAGCCAGAAAAGAAGAATTGTAGCAAGTGTTATAATCCTATATCATTAGTTGAAGGCAAAACTTACTGCGAGCAATGTCAGGGTGAAATGTTTAGAGAGTGCTTTAATTGTGGATTACCTTATGATTCTCCTCGATTTTTTACTATGGATGATAATAAGTGCAACAATTGTATGTCTTCTAAGAAAGATAATTCACTTTCAAAAATGACGAAGAAAAAAATTGAAAGTTGGAATGTAGATTTTGATGCTGACGACGACGAGAAAGATTCTACATTGATTTTACAACCAGAAGTAGATAATGCGAAAGATGAGAAGCATAAGAAGTTGAATATTCCAAAGTTTTTAATTTCTGATGATGATGATGATGATGATTTAGAAATCAATATATATGCACCTGAATCTGAAAAGAAGGTTGCTGGAAAAGGAAAGAGGAAATTGAAGGATAGAGATGGAGTTGATGAAAAGGATAAAGTACACGTAGGAAGGAAAAAGAACGATAAAGTGAAGGATAGTAAAGTAAAGGGTAGTAAAGTAAAGGACAGTAAAGTAAACGATACTAAAAGAAACGTTTCTAGATCTAGAAAGAAGTTGGAGTCTAAAATTAATACAAAATCTAAAGTGGAATTAAGGTTTGAAGAACTTGGAAAACATTCTGAACATGCTTTGGAATATTCAGGTAATATTAATATTCCTTTAAAACTTTGTTTTATATAAAGTTGAAATTTGATAAGTGTGTGTAAAGTAAGGAGAATTTGAATGCCGGTGGATATTGGATTGAATGTATATTGAAGGTTTGTTCAAATTAATCAAGACTGAAATGTTTGTTCAAAGTAATCAAGACTTTATGCACCTAATTAGTTATTTATTTATTTATAATATTGCATATTAATTTATTCAGGTAAATTTGTAGTTTACTCTGATAAATTGTAGTAATATGCAATCTTGCGGCGACGCAAGGGTATTTCGGAGGTCCGTAATACTATGTATATATGAAGAATAATTATTTCTAAAGACTGGAAGAAATTGGAAACTCTTTTGTGATTGTATCATTTGTGAACGCATTATAGGATATCCATTTTGTGTTCCAACTAAATTGTTAAGAATGATTGTTGAATTTTGATTTGATTGCATGATTAATTTAGATTGTGATACAGTTCATGTAGAGTGGAATGCGATTCTAGTCGATAGTTTTGTTATTCATGTATAAATTGTATATATAACGACTTAAAATTATGAATTCAAGTTGTTTCTTGTTGCATTTATTGAAAATGCTTGGCATGTTTGTTTCGAAAAGCTTGTTCGATGTATTTCAGTTATGTCTGTTATGAAAAGGAAATTACTAACTTCAATCTATTTTAATTTGCAACATCCAGCATCTTACAGTTCAAAACGAAAATTATATTTAGCTGCAAGAAAAATTGACCCAAATATTACTTTAGAAGATGTAGATTCATTTCTAAGTAATACTAAAACTTATACATCTCATAAGGCTGGAAGAAGAAAGTTTCCTCGAAGAAAGATTATTGTTCGAGGAATTAATGATCAGTGGCAACTGGATTTGATCGTTTTACCAAATTTGAAAAAATTCAATAATGGTTTTACAAATATTCTTGCAGCAATTGATTGTTTTTCAAGATATGCTTATGTAGAGCCGATGAAAACAAAATATGCAAAGGAAACTTTACAAGCTTTTAAAAGAATTCTTGATAGAGCAGGTGTGAAACCGCGAAATGTGCAGACAGATGAAGGAAATGAATTTAAAGGAGTTTTTCGAGAATTTTTAAAAAAGAATAATATTCATTATTTTTCTACATATCAGGATACTAAGTGTGCTATTGTAGAGCGTTTTATTAGAACTTTTAAGAATAAATTGTTTAAATATTTAACTGCAATAAATTCAAAAAGTTATGTTCCTATACTTCCACAAGTTATTTTATCTTATAACAATTCAAAGCATAGATCTTTAGGTTTACCACCTTCTGAAGTTGATAAGAAAAACGAAGATAAGTTGTGGATGAAACAGTATAAAGATTTTCTTTATACAAATATTAAGAATGTTGCATCTTTAAAGGTAGGTGATAAAGTTAGAATAAGACATTATAGAAAAACTTTTGAACGTGGATTTTCAGTGAATTGGAGTAGAGAAATATTTCAGATAGTATTTGTTTTGAACACAAAGCCAGTTACTTACATTCTTTCAGACAGTTCAAATGAAATTTTGAAAGGTAGTTTTTATAGATATGAAGTAATAAAAATACAACCTTGAGTGTTTTAAGTATATATGAATACTTTTGAGATAGGTGATATTGTATTAATAGGAGATTGTATCTATCCTAAAACTTACGTAATTTACTTGAACGGTTTTAAGATAATGGGATCAACAGTAAATGTGTTTGATGCAAGGTTGAAAGTTCCTTTTTCAATGATAGTTGCAGGTCCAAGTAATTCAGGGAAAACTACTTTTGTATTAAAGTTAATTAAGAATGGTGATGATGATTATTTTATAAGTAGACGTTTTGATTATATTGTTTGGTTTTATGGTCAGACTATTCCAAATGATAAAGATGTGTTAGAGGGGAAAGTTACGTTTCATGAAGGTTTACCTGATTCTTTAGATGAATTTGTCAATTCAAATCAATTTGGATTACTAGTTTTTGATGATTTAATGTCAGAATGTGGAAATAGTAAACTTTTATCTGAATTTTTTACTAAACGTTCTCATCATGAAAATGTAAGTATCATTTTTATTACTCAAAATTTGTTTCAGGATGGTAAAGAAAGAAAAACTTTTGTAAAGAATGCAACTTATTTAGTTTTATTTAATTCTCCGCTTGATCAGACGACTGCTTATTTTATTGGTAGAAAGTTGATGCCAAGGGACAGTAAATGTTTTATTGAAATATATAATCATGCTGTACAAAGACCGCATGGTTATTTATTGATAGACGGTCATCAGGAGACTCCGAAAGATGCTATGTTTAGGTCAAATATTTTTGGAGAAGTTCAACATGTGTTTATAGTACGAAAGAAATGTTCTTAAGATAATGATTTCGTACAATTGTTATGGTACTTTGATGGTAATTCTGTATGCAGTAGCTATTCATAATGCCAACGCGTAATGATTTGAGTAAAAATTTAAGAAAGATTCTTTATTCTAAAAAGTTTCTAAATATGTTAGTGAAGGCGAAAGGTTCAGCTGATAGAAAAGGTGTAATAGATTTAGGGAGTAAAGTAGAAATTGATGCAGTTTGTCAGTGTATAAAGAGTATTTTGCAAGGTCATGTGAAATTAAGTCGAGCTAAAATAAAACGATTGCAAGCTGAAAGAAATCATTTAAGATTGTTGGCACATTCTAAAATGGGGTTGCGAGAAAAGAAGGAACGTTTGAATCAAATAGGTAAAGGAATTCTTCCTATTATTATTAGTGGTGCATTAGGATTATTGTCTTCTATATTTAGGAAAAGGTAATTATGAAAGGTAAATGTTGTAGTAAAGATTTCGATAAAAAAAAGATGAAGAAAGATGTTTTAAAAACTTATGCTTGTAAACATTATTTGAAATTATTATCATATAGTAAAGGTCAAAAAAGGAATAAACTTATCGATTTAGGAGATAGTAATGAATTGAAATCAATTTGTGATTGTGTGTATAACATTTTGAAAGGTAATGTTGAAATATCTCCAAAAGAAATGAATTATTTACAGAAAGATAAAATTCGTTTAAGATTACTTCCGAAGAAATCAGTTTCAAATAAGATTAAACGCGCATCTATGAAACAGTTAGGTAAAAATTCGTTACCTATCATTATAAAAAATTCACTTGCTGCTTTAAAATTATTAAAGAATATAAAGTGAAATTGTAGAATGTCAAATTTTCAGGAAAGTATTATAATACCATACAAAATGTTTAAAAGTTGTAATTTCGAAAAGCTTGATAAAGAGAACAGAAATGAAAATGTGAATTATGCATTGAAGAGACAAGACCAGCTGTTGCAGGAAAAAATGTTTGGTATGAAACCTTATAATGAGATTTATTCGACGTATCATCCTACAGAACAATATTTAGGAAGTGATACTTTAATGATCAATGATATTGTTAGAAAGATTAACGTTAGACAGAAACCTAACATTGAAAGTATTTTAAGAAAACTTCAAGAAAATTCGGTAACTTGGAATAAAAATGGTTTGGTTTCTATTAAAAATAGGATTATAAAAGGGTCTAATATAATAGATATTATGAAGTTTTTTTCAAAGACGATAAGTTTTAATCAGGAACCAGAAGGAGTAGAAGAATTGTATGATTATTTTCAAGAAATAAATGTTCCTTTAGTTTGGATAAAATATAAACCTAAATCTAAAAGAGTAGAGCATGAAAAAGTTGATATTAGAAATTTTCCTTTAGAGGAATCTGAAAAAAAGGATGTAGCTGAAGCTTTATACTCTCCATTGAAAAAAGATGTACCTGAATTTTCATATTCTCCATTAAGGAAAGCTAATAGAGATGAAGTTGAAACTTTCTATACACCAGAAATGAAGGTAAAGGTAGGTGATGTTGGAAAAAAAGAACCTATGAAGTTTGTTGATTTTACTCCACATTCTATTCCTGAATTTCATCATGTAGGCCCACCATCAATTTCTCCTGAATTATTTAAACACAAAGGTTCTCCTGTAATTTTGCCTACTGTAGTTCCACCGTATCCAGGTTTACCTAAACCTAGTGTAACTTCAGATAGTGTGGAAAAAATGAGTGAGAAAAGAGGAAAGCAGAAAAAGGAGAAAAAGGAGAAAAAGGAGAAAAAGGAGAGAGTTCCTGCTAAAACTTCAGAAAGAACTAGTTCATATGGCAGGAAAATTAAATTACCTGCAAGATGGGAATCTAATTAAATCATATTTATAAATGTTGCTGAGATTGAGTTATTGAGTTAAGAGTTTTATTTTGAAATAAATCTTCGCTGGTATTTTGTATTGACTAGTTGTAATAACGAAATGTCTGCAGAATTTTATCGCAATCATTTTAGAAATTCATCACAATATGGTGGAACGTTAGATATTCCTCCGTTTATAGGCACACAATATCAAAAAGGGTATGGAATAGGTAATGTTATTTCAGGTTTTTTAAAACCTATGATAAAACCGTTATTCAATTTTGCAAAGAAACAGGCTAAAAAAAGGTTGATGACGGGTGGTTTAAATGTCGTGAAAAAGGTATTTTTTGAAAAGAAAAATATTAAAGACGCTTTAAAAGATGAAGCAAAGTCGCAGTTACAAGGAGTTGGTTCTGATACTTTAGATTATTTTAAATCTGAAAAGAGGAAACGTAAATCTAATTCAGATTCTGGTGATACAATAGTTTCTTCTATTTCAAGCCCGACTAGGAAAAAAAGGAAGACTAGTAAGAAAATAAAGATATTAAAGAAAGTTGGAGATATTTTAGATGTAGTTTGATATTAATATCTTTAAGATTGATATCGATTTTGATTGCTAGTCAAGATATATATAATCTTGACTAGCAGTCTTGTTTGAATGAAGTTTAAAGTTTCAAAATGTCACATTCTAAATGTTTATGTGTTCCTGATACTGTGGATTTATTTTCTGTTCCTTTTACTGACGCAGTAGGTGAACAGAGTTTCTTTTCTAAAGTTTGGCCTTTGAATAATCTTTCGCAAGAAGGTCCAATTGAATATCTATTGAAAGCTAACAAGAAAGATTTTATAGATTTGTATCATAGTTTTGTTGAACTAAAACTCAAAATTTTGAAAAAGGATGGAAGTGCACCTGCAGCACCTACAGGAGCAGATCCTGTCCCCGCAGCTTCTAAAGTAATTCCTGTAAATTATTTATGTGCTGCTATGTTTAAAGATGTAGAACTTTATATTGGAAGTAAATTGATTTCAGGATCCAATAGTTTATATCCATATAAGGCTTTTATTGAATTTGTATTAAATTATAATCCTGCTTATGTTGAAAGTTGGGGAGATGTTTGCGGATTCATTAAAGATACTAAAGATTTTAATGAAATTACCAATCTTGATGATAATCATAATGAAGGGGCATATAAACGATTTCAGAAAACTCAATATGGAAAAACTTTCCAATTGATAGCTAAAGTTCACAATGATTTGTTTAATCAGAATAGGTTATTTCCGGGAGATGTAGATATGAGAATACGATTTATTCGAAATTCACCTGAGTTTGCTTTGATGGCAAAGGATGGTGATACAAATTATAAAATTGAAATAGAGGATGCAGTTTTTTATTCAAAACGTATGTCATTAAGTGATGCATTTTTAATTGAATTAGATAGGGCGCGATATGAAGGTAAACATTTAAAATATCCTTATCGTAGAGTAGAAGTCACTTATTCAACCCAAGGTCCGAATAAAAGTATTTTACAAGAAAATCGTATGATTTCTAATGATGAAATTCCACAGCGAATCATTGTAGGCTTGGTTGATGCTAGGGCTTTTGACGGCAATTATAAACATAATCCTTTTTATTTTCAAAATTTTGATGTCACGGAAATAAAAATTCAAAGAGATGGTGATGAAACTTCACCGTTTTATGAAATGAAGGTGGATTTTTCTGATGATACTTTTTTTCAAGCATATTCGGCTATGATATTTGGAACGGGAAGATTATTCAACAACAATGCTCCTTGTATTACACCTTCAGAGTTTAAGAAAGGAAGTTGTTTCTTTGTTTTTAATTTAAGTAAAGCCTTACCTAGTTCTGGAACTTTCGAGCTTTTTGAAAGTGGTACATTAAATGTTGTTGCGAATTTAAAGACTCCTAAAGCACACGGAATTGTTATGGTATTTTTCAGTGAATATAATTCTATGTTAAGTCTTGGTGAGACGAACCAAGTAGATATTGATGCTAGAGATTGAAATCAAAATGTTTGGTGATGAAATTGAAAATCTTTTAAAATATTCAAAAGTAACTTCTCCTACATTTCATGGGGTTTATTCTGCAAATAATCTTCCAAAATTTGTTTCTTGTTATCCATCAAGTTTTGTAGTTAACACTCATGAAACTACAAAACCAGGTGAACATTGGGTGTCATTTTATTTTAAATCTAAAAATTCATTACCTGAATATTTCGATTCTTTTGGATTTCCTCCTATGAAAAGATATTTTCATAACTTTTTAAAATCGTCAACTTCTAAAAAGAATTTCAGGTATTCTCAGAAAACTATTCAAAATTTATTTTCAGCATATTGCGGACATTATGTTATATATTTCATATATAATAGATGTTTAGGTCAAGACATGAAGAGTATTTTAAGGAATTTTTCAAATGATACTCGAAGAAATGACTTAATTGTAAGCGCATTTATAAAGAAAATGAAAAAGAGAATAAAAAATATGAAAAAGCGTAAATGTTTTGCAGATGTTAAATCCACTGCAAGGTGTATTCAGAATTGTCAGAATTGTGTCGCGTATTACAACACCAAACTTTAGACACCAAAATGATCATGCAGACACTAAAAGGTTACATTAATTTCTTTAAGCAAACCAGACACCATGTAGACACCAAAGGTTTGCTTTATTCTATGTAGCCTAGACACCAAAGGTTTGTATCAAGACAGCAAAACGATTAATTATCGTGTGATTATATTCATTAGGTCACTAGAAATTTGCTGGATTTGATACTTTATATCAGTTATTTCAAGTTTGAAGTATGGATATGATAAAAAGTAACGTTTTGAAATCGTATCCAAACCCTAATAAAATTAGTATTGGAGGAGTTTGTGTAACTTTATTATTAACTGTAGTTGTTATCGGATTGGAATTAAGAAAGTCTTCGAATTCAGAGAATTACTTTTATTGTTCAACTAATTCTATACAAACTAGAAATAACAAAGTCAAAAGTATGTACTTAATTTGTAGAAACGTAGAAATTCAGAGCCTCTCTCCAGTTAGTCGAGCAGTTCATTCGGTGGAACCTTCTTCGTTGAATTTAACAAATTTGTTAAATTCAACGAAGTTTTCTTTGTTGAATTCTGCAAACTGGTCTACTGAACGTTCTTTACTTTAAGCAGTTTAGTTTAACATTACTTCAACTGTTCGTAATGTTAAATCGAGCAGTTGAACATTTGAATATTTTAGTTTACGCAGTTACAGTAACGTTATCACGTAATGTGAATACTTTCATCGAGCAGTTGAAACATTTGAATACATTTTGAGTTTGGATGAACGACTAAATCATTTCGTTCTTTTTAAGATGTAAATTTCATTCGATATTTAAGTTATTTGTAAATGAGATGCATATTCTTTCTTATTTATAATTGTAAATGTACTACACAATGTTTAGTGTTGTTGACTAACATTTCAGTTGAGCAAGAGTTTGGAAAGCAAATGAGTTTGGAACCAAAAGTAGCGCAGTGCGATTTAGCATGAGCTGACCAACAACTGTGGAATTAGTTACAAGTTTCTTTTACAGTATTGTAGAGAACTACACATTATCAGTGAGCCGACTGTAGAGGAATTCTATACTTTTTCTCCATAGAAGAATTGTATATTATTCTTTTCTATAGTTAAAGTTCAGGTGTACGTTCCATCCACTGTAATAAGAGTTGCTATTTCCACAAATTAAAGTTGACTTGGTTAAAGTTCTGCTAATTTACTGTGGGCAATGTAAGAATGTTTGTAGCATCTTATTAAAGATGCAATCATACAATTTTATGTTGCTTTCTACAAAGCTAACAGTTCATATGTTATTTCAACTATGCCAATTGATGTTTGTTGATAATACAAATATTGTGTTAGTACATTCGTTCTGTGCGGGTTTCATGTATATACTGTTCATGTTGTGCGGGTTTCATGTATATACTGCTCATGTTGTGAAAGTTACGCGTAGCTTTGTACATTGTTTTCACATGTACATGGTTGATGATTGTAAATATAATGTAATGTATAATGTAATGTAAATAATGCTATTATTTATACACTAGGTGATACCTCGTATTTCGTTCATCCGATGCAAGATTGCTTTATAAAAATGTAAGTATTCTTTTATTTCTTTCTTACTTTATGGAACTAAACAAGTAAAGTAAGATTCTTAAATTCAAAGCGCATTCTTTATAGAATTATAATGCGCATTATTAGTGTATTTAATTCTATAAAGGGTATTCTTTATTTGTAAGTTAAAGAGTTTATATATTGTATTTTACTGTTCAGAATCGATTCTTTATACTATCTGAACGAATAGTTTTGAAATTCATTTTTAATTGAATATTTGAATATTGTATTTCAGGTTTTGAGTTGTAGGTTTGTTATGGTATCGTGAAGAATGCAGTTTGTTATGGTATCGTGAAGAATGCACTCATAGGACCAACGCGAAGTGTTATGGTATCGTGAAGAATGCCCTCATAGGACTAATGCGAAGGATGCATTCTCATAGGACTATTTGAGAACTATTTCTACACTAATAACTTGTTCTTTGAAAGTGTTTTTTCAGTTAGAAGAATGTTCATATTAAACTACATTGTGAACATTGTTGTCAACGTAGTTTAGTTGAATGTTCTTCTATCTTAATACTCCTTCAATGCTCCGTGAGATATTCTTCTATCTTAATACTCCTTCAATACTCCGTGAGATATTAAGACTCCTTCAAGGCTCCGTGAGATATTAAGACTGACTTGTGAACTTAAATACTCCTTCAATGCTCCGCGAGATATTAAGACTGACTTGTGAACTTGTAACAAAGGATCTTACTGTTACATCTACTATTACAAGGATCTTGTTCGTTACTACTATACAAGGATACTAGCAAGATTGTTGTAATAGTAGTAACGAGCATCTACTGTTATATCTTGCAACTGATGAACTAAGCCTGTTGGGTAATTTGATGAGAACAATTACCCAACAGACCTAGTATACTTTTTGTGAGAGATGCACATCTATTCAAGGAAGTGTACTGCTGTCTACAATTCTATTCAAGGAAATTTACTGCTGTCTACAATAATTCAATTTAATTTCGTTAACCTTTCGCTTGTTATATTATCTTGAGAGGTTCCAATGGTTATTTAATTTGTTGGAAACTATAAGATAATTAGTCTAGCGAAAGTGAGTTGCAACGAATGAAGATGTAGCCTACATCAAGTTGACGTTGTTTTGTTTTTCGATAATTTATTTGACTTTGTTTTTCTTGTTTATTTTCGTTACCATACAGTGAGAATAACTGTTACTTTATGATACAGCGAGAAATAACTTACTTTATGATGTCTTTGCATAGTCTGTTATTGCATGTTGTCTTTGCACACTATTGTATGTAATGCTACTTATTGTATGGTGCGTACAGTAACTGTATGACATGAAATGTTACTATGCTGTCTTCAAGTTTTACTATTATACTTTATGTTGAAAACTTGGTGTCAAATACTTGGTGTCAATTGGTGTCAAATACTTGGTGTCAAATACTTGGTGTCAAATGTCTGTAAGGTGTCTGTACTGTGCGGTGTCTTTTAAAGTTTAAGTTGACGTTTAAATGTTGTTGTCAAAATGTCTGTATGGTGTTTTCTGTTAAAGTTAAACTTGCTGATACTAGTGCTATTAAAGTACTATCAAAGTGCTAAATTTATTGATAAATGTATGGTGTCTTGCTTTTATAAAATGTGTTGGCTATTAAAGTGCTTAACATTCGTTCATTAAAAGAAAAAACATAATACATGGTTAGACGAAAAGTAAAGTAGCTGCCAAATTCGAACATATATATATCACTGTTACTGATGTTTCACTGTTACTGATGTTTCATACTATTTTAATTACTTTGTTTTAAATATCGCTGTTACTGATGTTTCGTAACTGTTAGCGATATTACTCGTATTTCTACTTTGTACATTCTTAGTACTTTGTACATTCTTAGTACTTTGTATATTTCTATTTTGTACATTCTTAGTACTTTGTACATTCTTAGTACTTAAGTTATGAATTTGTGGTGACATATTGTTAAGATTAACATACCACCGGAAAGATCTAGAGATGTATGTAACACCTGAGATCTTGGTCAGATGTATATATTGATAGATGTATATAATAAAATGTATTATGACCAATTTTTGTTGTTGGGTATTTATTTACATATAATATGAATATACTATGAATATATAATACGAATATATACTGTTCCAGATATGTATTATAATACGAATATATAATACCATTGAGATGAATATATCTGACATGTACGAATATATATAATACCATTAAGATGAATATATCTGTCAAGTATTAATACTATTAGTAACCGAGTAGGAAATATTCATCGTCGTGACAAATTAACGAATATAACTACTAGTAACCAAGTAGGAAATATTCGTCAATGTTCGTTTGGATCTATTAACTTTGGTTTGTCTATTGACTCGTGGGTTGTGTAAAGGGCAACCAAGTGGTGACCTGCAACACTTCCAGCACGAGTCTGTCAAAAATTACCTCTAGCCTACTGACAACTGAGAGGGTGTATCGGATTAACGCTTAGTTTGAATGTGAATGGATGACAAATTATAATGTGTAAGGAGCTTCATTCAAGTAATTTGGAGTAGGAATGGTGTTTCTGAAAATGTAGTTTTAATAAATGAATGTTTACGTGCTTTTGAAATTTATGATTATACAAAATAGTATCGTAAGCATATTTAAGTTGTTTATTTTACATTCTTATATTTAATTAAATTGAAGATTCTTTAGTTAACATCTTTTGTTAAATTGACGTGCAACGTTACTCCGCGAGTAGTTGTGACGACATCTTGTGAATTACTTGACCTTAATTGATCAATTAGACATTTGCGCCACCTAGCGTATATAATGGTGTATTGACGTAAGTGACTACGTCACTAGAGATTATAATTATTATAAAGTACTACTTTATAATAATCTCTAAAGTAGTACAATCGGTCTGCATAATTAGGTGTAAAACTTTTTACATTAAGTTTTAAATTTCACTACCTTTTCCGAGTAGTAATAAATCGAGCTTGAGTTCGACCCCGGCCCGGTACCCGGGATCAGGTTCCTAATATTCCCCCGGGTACCGGGCCGGGGTCGAACTCGAGCTCGATTTTTACTACTTCTAGTAGTTCGTTTGTCATCCAGGCAGGTCTACAGCTACGTATTTTATATGTTTTGAAAGGGCAAAGTTTATCAGCCTCACTGATTAATATGCCTTCCATCAAGGCCCATGCTATATTTGGGTCAGAGACTTCATAAAAGCTGTTCCAGTCCTGTGCATTAAGATTGTTTATAAAGTCTTGTTTATCGTACTTTCTATATGTTCTGCCTATGAACTGTTGTGGATTAGCGTGACTAGTCTTTGCCTTCTTCTTGACTATAAAAATAGGTTGGTGATCACTGATAAAGGAATCTAAAGCACCAGATGATTTGATATACTGCATGTTTGTTAGAGCAATGTCTAAAATTGATGATGTGGAGTTTGTATTTCTAGTTGGGCTTTTAATAATTTGATCTAGAGAATTTGATTTAGCAAAAAACAAAAGTTTTTTGTAATCAGGGCTTGTTTTTTTCTGATAGTCTATATTCATATCACCCATTATAAGAACTTCATCGCTCACTTTTTTGAGTTTATTAATACTGCTCTCCATATAGGCAATAGCTAATTCTGCTTTCCCAGTAGGGGGCTTGTAGACGTTACCCAATAATATGTTTTTGGCATTTTTTCTCTGAATTTGTAACCACTGTATTTCAATATTACAGTTTGAAACGCATTCGTTAACCTGGATGAGAACATCTAGGAGCGTGTTCTTTCTGATATAATTAATGAGACCTCCGCCTCTCTTCTTTTTTGTTTTTTTCTGAGTCTCTATCTAATCTGTATGTAGTATATCCTTCAATTTGCACCAAATGCGAATCAATTTTAGGTGACAGCCAGGTTTCAGACAGCGTAATGATATCAATATTAGAGTCAGTGAGTATAACTCGTAATTGATCTATGTTTTGAAGAAGACTCCTGATGTTAAGGTGAACTACTTTAAACCCTTTTGCCCTGTTCAAGTCAAAGAAGCTGTGAATGTCATCCCCCATTGTCAAAAATAGAAGTCTTTGACAGGTCTACTGCGCAGTTGTCCCTCATTTTGTTTGACTTGTTAAAACAGTTGTGATTGTATGAGATAATGAGAATGTGCATGGGATGGGTGAAGATAGAAAGATATTGTTCTAATGATATTTCTATCATAGGTAATTAGTCAAGTTTGTAGATCTTATAAAAGTTTAGGGCTTAAAGTTTTGGTGATTGGTCCTTTCCCCGAGGACTAAGTGGAGTTGTTAAATCAGATGAGCCAAAAATCATGAAAACATTGGTAGAACATTATTGCACACACCATGCCACATCTGAAGATTACATGATTAAACAATGTACAGAGAAAGTGTTTTGTGATTCCCTGTAAACATGCCCTGTCATACATGTTAATGTGTATTGTAAAATGAGACCGGCAACCTCACAATTGTATTATTACCTATTGTTATAAATGTCAAGTTCACATTTGGTTGTTCAGTGTTCACTGGCTTAGATGTTTGTTTGGCAGTGTTACCTACAGAAACTCAAAAATCAGAGTCCTTAGATAGCTTCCGGAAAAGTGTCAAAACTTTATATCGTGGAGTCAATAAAACGCTTCTTGAGTTGAAATAACATGTTGCTATGGCTGTACTGAACGCGGGAAAGCCACTGATGTCAATTGCACAAATACCTATTTGGGGTTATTTGTATACCAGCCTGCTTATGTTTATTATTGCAACTACTCTACAATTTAGCTGTTAAGTTTTATTAGATTAAATGTCAATCATTCTATTTTATACTGCAATTATGTACATAAGTTATATTCCATATGGATATTTCAAGATTGTTCTACACCTACTTGGAAGAGCACATGTATGTGAAAGTGGTTAATTAATAAAAAAATTAAAAAATGGAGAATTTCTGGACAAGTCAGTTAATGTTCATCAAATTCATAACAGGCTTGATGTCACTGTACAATGTATAATCTATATTTTCAGCACCTTGCCACTAAGAACAAGTAATCTAAATCTAAGATTCATAAATTGAATATCAAGCTACACACTAAACAAGTTTTAAACTACTGTTAGACATAACATCAGGTCAGATCTAATATATACCACATGCACTTCATGGGACAAGTCAAAGACTAGACACACTTATTAGGATAAATTTAAAGACTAGACAACAAAAGACTAGACTGTGAAGCATAAACTAAAAGTTCTACTGTATGTTGCTAATAACGAGCAGACAGACGAGGTTGGAGAAAAACGCTGGTCATATTTGAGTAGCACCAAATGTCAGTGGACGTGTACTTTTTAAGTGACTGTGTGTGCAGTCTCACTCTTTCCTTTCAGAGGAAGATCACTTTTTGGCATTAGATTTGTTGTGGGAAGTCTTTAAGAGTCAAGTTCACTCTCCTGATAGATCTTTTTCATGAGGGCTGTGTCTTGATCAATGACTTCTGTGGCATCTTCGTACTTGTGCTGGTTATCTCTAAACCATTTCCTGAGTCTCATGCTGTGTTTCCCTTGCCTGTTATCACCTGTCCATTCGTGTTGCTTGATCTGTGTGGAATTCGTCGATGCTCTAGCCCCCCACCGCCTGTTTCTTGTCGCCTCTACTAGCTCCAGATCACCTGTGGTTTGAAGTACATCCTGCAGCTCGTTGTTCTTCTCGTACTTTTTGAACATGCATGAAAACATGACTTCATCTTCAATCGCCTGCCAGCTTTCAGAGAGGACCAGGTGTTTGTCAAGTTGCATAATTTCGTATGGATCTCTGCTCCACAGTATTTGTGCTGCCAGTCTGTGATGGTTATGATGGACAGCTCTGATGTGGCGGAAAGCTTGCTCAACACTCTGATAGGTGTGCTTCTTCATGGGCACCGATGATGGATAGAGATTGGAGAAAGGTGCATGCTCAGAGTGATACACCACTGCATCTCCCACCTTTCTCATTTTTATTTTCTCCAAGGCAAACTGGGGTGGCAGATCGTCTTGGTTGGTTTCGGTGTACTTTCTATCATTGATGGTAACTGAGTAGGGTGTTGATGTGCAGGGGATGCCTTGATTACGTGCTTCCTTAGCAACCTCCCTGATTACGCTCTTCACTCTTTTTGTTTGTGGCGTAGCATCATCTGAGACCCAGACTTGTCTGAACTGCTGAGATTTACGAAGGTTTGTGCAGCAACCAAAGACTAATTCTCTATCATCAAGGCGTGGGAAGGAGATGAATATTGGGCGGGGGGTGTTGCCTTTCTTTTGCCCAATCCTATACGAAGCATCATACTCAACACTTCTCCCCAGGCCCATTTCTGCGAATAGTTCATAGATGGTGTCGTGCAAGTCTTCTCTACCCACCGGAGGCTCTTGGACTCCCTCAAAGATCAGATTCTTTTTCTTCACCAAATGAATAATTAATAAATAAAAAATGAAATAAAATAATCAATAAAAATAATTGATATTTATCAATAATTCAGAAATAATAATTAATTGATAAACAAATGATTAAAAAATATATAAAAATAAGATAAATGATAAAGATAACTTATGGATAAAATTAATAAGAATGATTAAAACGATGGATAATAACTAAATAACTGAATAATTAATTATGTGATAATTAAGTTACCGTAATAAGTTAAAATTGTTTGATAACAAATTATTTCTTTTTTTTTCTAAATTTGTTACTTGATGCCATCAACAATCCTGTAATGAAGCTCTAGTATCTTGTATGCCATTTCAGAGGTTCCTTGAGGATGCTGACTTTGTGACTTAATGCCCCTTTGTGACGTAAGGACTTAGCAACCCCCCTGCTTGGCACACTGACTGGCCGGGGCTGGGGAACCCCCTACAACAGACTGGAGGGGTCACCAGCTTCACCCCCACTCGGGGACATAGAGAAGTGGAGTGAACTTGTATTAATAAACAAATAGATATGCCCTGACCTACATATCTGCCTCTTCCAAAACTTACCAGTGGCTGTCGGTGTGTAGTAAAAGTGCAGGGTCACGGAGTGGTTATACGCGTGGCAATTGCGTATGCCGCCGTAGCATATATTGAATTTCTTACATACGTGGACCAAATTCCGCCCATACAGACCTGCTTATATATGTGGATATAAGACAAGGTGGCAAAAGTGTTTTCATAAGGAAAGATGTAAGAGTAACTTTTGGGTTCACGAACAAAATTTTAGATTAAAATGTTGGACACTTATGGAAAAATGTCGTACTTGTCCGGATGTCCCCTCGTTTTTTGGCAAACGCTGCAATCTTCATATTGGGCATGGTCTTTGTGAATTTTCCCTTTATGTTGTTACCAAAAACCTGTCTACATGAAGCATGTATAGAGGAGCAATTGTTTTTATCTTTCCTGTGAGCCCATTGCAAAGTATGACAGAGCTCTAAATTGGCACTTTCTATATAATATTTCTACATAATCAAAATTAATAGGAATACACAAAATCACTCTAATTCGAAATAATAAGATAAAATGCAGTAATATATTAAAATACAATGCAGCTCTGAATCTTCATGTCACCATTCATTCCTTTAGAATCATTCATCAGACATGGAATCCTTAAGTCTTAAATACCACATTCAAAATGCTCTATGTGCTTCCACTTGCATTTCTCTTCATAACTTGTCCCAAATCAAAATACTAAATACTAAATATCAACTACCAACTACTGCCATCTAGTGAGAGACAGCCATTTAGTTAGCATACTGGATTTTGTATCTGTGTTTTAGGTTTAATTTTACTGCTAAATGTGAATTGAAGTCAATCTAATAATGTTATTTAGTTGAGATGTAAAAATGATATATAGACTGTAGTTTGTAGTGTTAGCCATTACTTATATATGTATTCACTGTCACAAAAATACTAGGGACAAGCCATTCAGATTAACCCCTTCAACCCTCTATTCCTGAGGATGATAGATAAAAATGTGTGTGGACTATAGAAGAGATGCTTTCTAAAGCTGCAAACCATTTGAAAATATTCCTTTTAGAATCTTAGATATGGTTGTTTGAACTTCCCTACTTCTTGTACAATAGAAACCCTCCAGTTCTGATAGTCATCTTTGTTTCGATGTTATGATAACTATAACTTGACCTTTTATATTTAGAATAAAAAGCATTTCTTATTCAGAAAAATGCTGAAAATACAATAACTTTTGATTGACTTGGTCTTTTATCTAACCGTTTGAAATGTAAGGCAGGAAAAGATATTTCCTACATTACCAATGAAAATTGTACCATTGAATCTAAATGTTCTTTTTTATGTAACCATGGCAACCTAACAACCTTATTATATGAAGGATTTCTATGAAAAAAAGATTCCATTGCAAATTTCCCATAATGCATCATTTGCAAAAGATTTGATATTTCCATGAAAATCATTGAATTCTCCAGAAAATTCTATCTAAGTCAAACTTTTCTACAAAATTACACGAAAAAAAGTTTTTTTTACCAATAATTCCTTAATTAATGATCTCCCAGAACAGGCAGATCTCCCAGAACAGGCAGATTTGCCCTATATTGACCATAACAGTCTTAACTGAAACACATGTTCTAAAATATCTAAACGTCATAGAATAATAATACAGAAAGTGTAAGGTTCCTTGGAACTTTGGGAATATTTACCTCATGAGCATAGGTGATATACCCATTTTATAATCAGAACAAGTGCCTTCAGCAAATTTGAAAAAAGACGGTTGAAAAAGAAATAAACTCTTCCTTTCAAATTTGTAGATGTGATAACTACATTGAGATTGATACAGGGTACCAACCGAAAGTCCATTTTCAAATTCCCTGCGTTTTCCCTGAGATTTCCCTGTCCCGCGGCAATTTTTCCCTGTGTCATATCCAGCAAGTTTTTCAAATTTAAAAGCCTCTGCGTGCAGAAAAAATTTGGACAACCCAACAACAAATGTTAAATCCCTAAGATCTTGAGAATCAGGAATTTCAGGACCTGGCCAAATGAAATTCCCTGTGTTTTCCCTGTGTTTTGGCAAAATTTCCAAATTCCCTGTGTTTTCCCTGTCAGGGAATTTTTTTTTTCCATTTTCCCTGTTTTCCCTGTTTTCCCTGTGTGGTTGGTACCCTGTTGATAAATGAATTCTCTGATAGATCCATCCTCATAGAGATTGCTAGTCTACAGATATATATGTCTACATAGTGGTTACTTCACAGACTTTTGTCTGCACAGTGGTTACTGTACAGGCTATTACTGGTGCTGCCACTTAGCAGATTTTGATGGAGTAACTTGGAGTGGAGTGCACCTCAGCCAATCAGATTACTGCATTCTGTGGATGGCTAACATTCAGTGTAACATAGTCCAACCTGCATATAATGTCTGCACAGTGACTACTGTACAGGCTAATACTGGTGCTGCCACCTAGCATATTTGGATGGAGTGCACCTCAGCCAATAAGATTGCTGCATTCTGTAGATGGCTAACATTCAGTGTAACATACACCAACCCGTATATAGAGTTGATACTGACCTCTTGAAATTAAGCAAAAAGATTTGGCCTTTATCTATCTAAATAAGAAATAATAAATCTAAACAAAAATTAGGAGGAGATGAGTGTTACACTGAATTATTTATCAACATCTTGGTGTGCTTATTTCATTCATAGATAGAAGGGGAAGTATACCCCAAATTGCCTCATTCTAGCATGTGTTCAATGGAGGCAAATTTGGTCAGTTATTTGGGAGATTTGCACACGGCCCACTTCTAAATTCCAACAGTTCCTTCTATATAGGGAAATAAAACCCTAAAAGAGGTGCCATTTTATGGGTAACACTCATGTGGTGGCCAAATATGGCCTTATGGGGTGGAAGGGGTTAAGAGTCTTTTTGTTTTATGTTTGACATTTGATAAGATGGGAGGAAAGCAAAATATAATTGCTGCACTATACACGTATCCTACGTCCTTAAATCTTTTCCTGTTTGTACTCAGGTCATTGACATCAGTGTAAAGATAAAATAGTCAGTGTCATATTTTTGTTTACTATTTAGAGCTGCAGCTGCAGTAGAGTAACAAGCCATTCAAAAACATAAAAAAATCCCATCATACCTTCACGCCTCAAGTGCTTTGAAATAAGCTTCACGGATTCATGGTCACATGAAGGGCAGGTAGAGTTGCATTTGACTGAGCTTCCTTCCAATATGATTTTCCTACTGTAGTGATTATAAAAATAATAATTTTCATTTTAAACTGGATAACATCTGGTAAAACATAATGATAAACAAAACGAAACCAGTTGTACTTAAATAGCAGGTATTACATAAAGATGATAGATGTTATTGAGTAAGGTCAGCATTAATGGTATTCATTGAGCTCAGCAGCATTTCAGCCACAATAGGGCTAGCTCACATTTTTGAGTTGATCCAACAGACAGTTCAAGTATTTCCAAAAAGGCCCTACCCACAGAAGTCCCATAGGCCACCCACTGGACCACCCCTCCTTCCTCATATCACCTGAGAAATTATTGTTCACAAAGACTAAACAATCCCAGCTTTTTTCTTTCATACATAGGCCTATAAACAGTTTAAAATTTGGTGAAATTATTGCCTGTTATTATTTGTACTTCACTTATTTGGTTGAGTGTCCCCCTTTTGTATATTGAGAAGTAGAGCTGAAATTAGTATATCAAAGTGACCACTGCAAATCTATCTGTTTCTGTATTGTAACCTAAGTCAGGTCCTCTTGGCCTATTTAAAGCAATCCAACAAAAATCACCGGCACAACAAATCGACCAAGGTAAGTAAAATTAATGTTTTGAAAATACCTTTTGACTGATAAACTAAGGTTGTACAAAGTAGAACTATTGGTAAGATATCTTGACCTTCATAATCAACTTATTAGTATCAGTTGGCATGTCGTGTAAATTCGATGTTTGCATCGCGAAGTGGATCTAGGACATGTACAGTTGTTCACATGATGATCAGATACGCAATAGAGGGTTATGGCTGGCCAGGAAGTATCTATTAGTATCAGTTGGCATGTCGTGTAAATTCGATGTTTGCATCGCGAAGTGGATCTAGGACATGTACAGTAGTTCACATGATGATCAGATACACAATAGAGGGTTATGGCTGGCCAGGAAGTATCTATACTGAATCAACTAAAATCAAGGAGTTCCACTGTGTCTAGATTAAAACGTAGTATATTTCTCTGAGTAACATAATATAATATTTAACCATGTTCATCAGCCTGCTGACTTGTATTATATTAAATATATCAGAATTGAAAGTTGAAATCGGAAGTCAAAATCAAAAGTCAATATCAGTTTTGGTTTAAATTTTTGAAATTATATGATACTATAGTTTATTTCTATTTTTTTCACATGTGAGGTCTGTGAATTCTATTTTTTTCTAGCCTTTATGTGTATACCTACATTCCTTAATTTAGTTTGTTTTAAAAATAATGTCTAATGGCGACCTATTTTTTGTATTACAACTCATCCTTCTATAAATTCTCACACGACCCGTAGTCAAGGCTTCATGTATACAGACATGCGTATGTTCAGAACGCCATCTGGATTTTCAGATGAGAACTAACAGAAAATTATACTTTAGATACATGATATCAAGAGACTTATGAGAATTTTTTTTTCTTAAATAAGAGTCTACATCTTGATTATATGGTTCATGGATAAATTTCCAATTACACCTAAATTTTAATCCTTTTTTAAAATTTTTGCCCGGAATTTGAAAATGGATTTGCATGTTAGAAATCACTGGGTAACGGTAATTATCCATAATAGAATCTAACTTTTATCTGACAACGGTACCGATGACAATTTTTTGTGCGGATAAAAAACATGTATAATATCACTTCTTACTGAGAATATGGCCATATTTTGTTGACGGTTCAAAATAATTACATGTTGGCTTTACAAATATATCTTATTGCTTGAGTGATTATTTAGGAGGTCAGACACGAGACCTAGTTCCTGAATCATGTTTCATAGCAAAAAGATACCACCGGAGGCAAACTGTGTTTAGGCACTAGTGGTATGCCTTATGTCAGAAAAATGGCTTAGATGTTTTTGGGAGGGGTAAAGTTGTTTTGAAGGTAGTTTCTGAGAGCTGGGAACTTCTACATTATGAATATACATGTTGTCCAAAAATCTTTTTAGGATAACATTATTTTTGATAGCCACCATTAAAAGAACTGAAAAATATGAATATAGGCCTATAATTATAGTTTGTAACATACATAAGTTATTTGTGAGGAACTAATGAGGTCTGAAGACAGTTTTGAAATGTTTAGAATGTCTATTCTTTTGAGAAATTATGTATTAAGAAAAACATCAATTGGTATCAGGGTTTCAAGCAGCCATCTTTCAAATTTCTTAGAATATCACTTATTTGAAAGAGACCAGTATTTTTATAGATAGAGTTTGAGAACATCTACCCAACTGTATTATTGAACTTTAATTGGTTTATATACTTGCCCATATAGTAGCCTAGCAACAGCACTAGGATGTCACATTTCCTTAGCAACTGGGTATTTACAATCTTAAAATCATTTGCAATTGTACATGATAAAGGTCAATCCTATGTTAAGACTTCTTTGCTAATATGTAAGGTTTTCTATGGTTTTATGTTGTCTAGCAACAGCTTTTTACGCAACAAAATGGCTTAGCCTCATGACCCTTCAACATGCATTATGGTAATGTCAGACATATCTAATGTGTGTTTGGAGCTGTGTGTTGTAAGTGGGTCATTTTGACATATCTTAATGTGTATATTCTCTGGGAATCTGGAAACAAAGGTTACCTAAATGGTTCAGCTAGCAACAGAAGTATTAGGAATTCTAGAATTGTCTTGGATTACATAAAGGCAATGATGCAAGTAGAAGATATGTTTAGGGAGATTGAAGGGTCCTTGATCTATTGTATAGCAACAGCCTAATGCATAACACACTTGCATAGTAACCAGTATTCATTTTTGTTATTATTATTCATACAACTTCACATATGTAAAGTAGCATGTTCTTCCAGCGGTGTCAAAAAGTAAGGACAATGATGAATTACATTTAGATGAACAATATGATAAACAAAAGAAAAAACACATTACAGTAAACAAATAATATTCACAATTACCACACACTCTACAATATCAATCTGTCTTTTGAGAAAGTATGGCTCTTTCATATGAAAATATGAATTCAGGATTATCTAAGTTGCCATGGGATTCAAAGTGGATCAGCAGCAGGTTAAGGCCAGTAAAATGGCTTGATGCTCCTCTTGAATTTTATCTTAGTTGTCAACTGTTGAATTGTTTATGGCAACATATGCCAAATACAAACACCTCTGTAATAGGGGCTGTTTTGGACTTTTGTTATATCTCAGAACTATTCTCTGAATCTGGGGTTGGGCAGCTTGGCCTCTGTGTCTTCCTGATTGGCCAACCACATATTCTGTTCATGACATCACCTCACCCGTTACTTAGACTAATCAGTCCCCACTAAGGGGGCACACAGGTTTATTTCAATAAATATATTCAATAATCTGTAACCATGGTAACCTGACAACCTTCCAAATAATCAGAATTTATATAAAAAAAACTCTTCATTATGAATTTATTTCTTAAAGTATAACCTTTTTGAGAATACTGTTAAAAGGTCTGAGAAATTCTAGGTAACAATTTTTCATACAAATGCATCTAAATGGTCCTAAATAATAGAATTTTGGAGTTCATTTCCAGGTATGGCTAAATCTGCCTGAATTTGCCCATAATGGCCTTTGTTATACATGAGATACTAAAGGAAGTAGTTGAGATAACATGATTAAGATCAATGGTAGGAAAATCTTTGGAACTTTAGGAATGCTATAGTATTTCGCTTGAAGCTGCAAGTCAAATATCTTTTGTTTATTCAACAAATACACATAGAAATGGCCTCATCTATATAGGATACCCATGGAGAGGCCTAATATGGCCTAATCAGGTGGAACAGGTTAATGTGCAATGAGTTCAAAGGTCTTCACAACATAATATTTGATTAATGAAAATAATGCCATGCAGTAACTAGCTTGTGTGACCAGTTAAGTGGAAAAGGAAGCCCATAAAAGTCCTTTAGACCTTGTGAATTATTTCTTAACCCAAAACCCCCCAATATACATTAATAGTTAATCAAAGTGATAGATTTAAAGAGAAGGAAATAATCCTTGTAATTTATTGCATAATTTCTATGGTAAAATATGCATAATTGCCATGCATATGCATTTTTATCTATTCATTTCAATGTCTGAGGTTTCCTTGGATCAAAATGGTCATCTACAAACCTTAGCAGCCCCAGCAGTCTTGAGTTTTCCAAAACTGTTTTCAAATCAAATTTATCCCTCCAAAAACACCTTTCGACATAAGGCACACCACTAAAGCCTGAGAGTTTGATTCTCCATTCAAAGTGCAGTGTGTTGCAGAATGAGCATACCTTCAGCATGAGCTGTGGTGATGCTCTTATTTCCACACTTTTGCACACAACATTTTAGATATTGATATGATTGAAACACCAAAGAATAAGGGAGTGAAATGTAGCTAGGAACCTTGTGAAATTGATTCTTGTATCAAATATTTCATTTCTAGAGGTTTTTTTTTATGATTTTGTGTTTGCAAAATGGAAGTTAATTGTTTAACATGGGTCATTATGGGAAAGCATTACTTATATTTTTTCATTAAATCAAAACAAATCAAAAACTCTAGAAATCAAATATTTGACACTAGAATCAATTTTACAAGGTTCTTAGCTATTATTTCACACACTTTTTGTTCGGTGATTCAAGGAATATTTAAAAAGTTATGAGCAAAAAAGGCAACAGGGTTTATGTCAGATAAAGCACTTGTGAGGCCAGTTACTTGAAATACCAACTCGGCTGTCACCTCTTCAGGCCTGCCAACCTGTGATGGGTAAAATCCGGTACATCTTATAGAGAGGTAGGGAGGATGAGTGCAAATAAAATTTAGAAAATAAAAAATTGTCTCAAGAAACAGACCCAGGGACGGATCCAGGATTTGTTTAGGGGGTGGGGGCCTGATTTGAAAAAAAAAAGATAGTAGTATGAGAGGAGAGAATTTGTGGGCGGCGAAGTTGGTCACGGGTAGGGTATGGGAGGGGTTTCTTTTGAATAAATAACCTCTCATTCATGCAATCTGATGCATTCTGAGGTACCTTAGTGACCATAAGGAGCAATAGTTTTTTCCTTAATATTTTCAATTTGTATTTGCATTCTTCAACAATGGCGTAGCCAGCGGGGGTTCCTGGGTGTCTGGAACCCCCTTAAATTTCCCAAAATATATGTGAAATATATAAGAAACTTGCCAGAAATGTAAGTCAGAACCCCCTTAGATTTATCTGGAACCCCCTTCATAGACTAATAGAGATTGAATAATTAGGTCATTACGACCTATATTCATGACCTACTTTAAATATTACGTTCCATTAACGTTATATATATCATTTCGTTATTTTTTCTTTTTTTTTCTATATAGTTTATACATAAATTTTACCGGAGAATTAAAGTGATTTATATGATTTTCGTTATTTTTACATTTTTTTTGTATATAGTTTGTAAAGTATGGTATACGTTTATGTTCTTTTATGATACATAGTAAAGAAAACATAAAACAGGATTTTTTATTTCTTTTTATAAAAATGTAAAAGCAGATTATGTATTTATATATACGAAGCACTTTTTTTAGATTTTAAAAAGTGTTATATATTACTTCTTTTTTTTTTCTTTTTTTTGCGATTTTCATAGATATGGTATAATGATATAATTATTCTCTTTTTAAATATATAGTTCTTTGTTCTTGGTCAGTCACTTTTCTTATATGGTAAAGGAGTTGTTGGAGCATGAGAAACCACAAACCTGTAGATTGAGCTGAACGTTCTGTCAGTTCTTCCGGTTTACTTTGCAGGTTGGTAACCGCGAAGATCAATCTGTCGACATTGGCAGACAGGGCCTCATGCATCCTAGTGTTATGGGACGTCCCTTAGGCAGGTCCAGTACTCCATCCTCCCCTGATGTCTCTCCTTCTTTCTCCTCTGTATCTGTAGATAACCACATTTCTAACCTTTCCAGATCAGGGGTTTCCGCCTTGTCCATTTCCACTGGCTTGAGTCCATGTAAGTGACCAGGTTTGTTGGGACTGAGAGTGCGACATGTTTCTATGAGGTCCACAGGTGGTGATTGTGAGGGTTTGTAGTTGTTGTCTGTTATAGTGCCAGATACCATATGACGACCGTTGGCAGAATAAGAGGTGCTTTATAGCTATTGGTGGTAAACCGTATGGGTTGAAATAGTTTTACCTAGAGGTGATACCCAAAATGCTACCCAATATTCACCTGGTTTGTTGTGAGGATCTGTGTTGCTAATGAAAAAAGTCAGCTGTCGGGGTTTTCTGGGTATTCTATCAGAGGGAAAAGTTCCAAGGAAATATCTATATTGTGTGGGGCAGAATTTTGTTCAGTTCTGAGGTTCTCATAACCATCCTCTACATCATGGCATAGTCAGTGACCGGCAATCGGTCGGCTGTTAGCTGGATCAAGTTGTTGTAAGTGCTCAGCACTTTGCGTTCACAAAGTCTGTCTTCACATGGATATTCTGATTGTTCAACTGCAAGGCTACTTCAGTTATGTCGTAGTGTTTGAAGTTGAATGGGTTCTCAGTCTTGGTCCCTGATCTGGCCGATTCTTTCACAAAGCCTAGGATCACCCCTTTGGGGATCTGCGTTGTGTCGAGCACGGTCCACGTGTACTCCGATGAGCCTTGTGTGAGGGCGTGCTTTGTGACCTTACTCCTGGTGATCGGGTAGTTGAATGGTCCCATCTTGGGGTCACGTACACTTTTATTGTGTACCTCCACCACCTCCTCCCTGACGTGAACTTGGCGCAGGGTCATTTCAGCCTTCTTGATGACGACCTTGTAGCTCTCGTTAGGGGCCATGTGAATGTAGAAGCTTGCGGGCTGACGTTCAAACACGAGTTTGATCTCGCAGTGTGAGGGTAGAAGTTAACACTGAGTAAACAAATCCAGGTGTGGTCTTGCCACCATGGACTTTACCCTTCCGCCGACATGGACTGTTTGCCGTGAGTTCCAACCTGCATTTGCTGCAACTGTTGTGTCCAATTTTTCTTCGGTGTCCTTGTACCAGTTCTGGCAACCTTGGAGGTGTGTCTTTCTGGCATCCTCCTCCGTCTTCAAGAGGTCAATGAACTGTTGATAAGAAGCTGCACGCTGCTGAAAAGTGAATGTACTAAGTTGTTGACTGGGCCTGCATCGTGTTGTACAGTGAAGGCTGCTTCATCGTTTCCTTGTACTACATACTCTAGTTACAGTTCAGCTTTGCTGAGGTCTGTGTAAAGATTGCTCGGTTCGAAGGTGAAGTCAAAACACTTTGTAGTGTCAGGGAGGGCGTTGTTTTTTGTTGTTTTTTACGAATTGACTTCAAAGAATATCCTTCTGCTATATGGGTAGTGCATGTAAATCTAATTCTCCTACGGCACAAGTTGAAGTACAAGGATGAATGAGACTCATGATGATATCCTTAGAAAAGGGTGGACTTTTGTCCACCTACATTCTTCTTCTTCCCGTTGGCACGTCTTGTACCTTGAGTTGTTCCCCGTCGTTTGGCTGGAGGTCCATCGTCGTCAGTGTTTAAGTACCTTCTGGCTGCACTGAAGGCAGTGTTCATTAACTCACTTCCTGTCCTCTTAGAGCATGTTACTATGCTCTTCTTAATGTTTTTTTCCTGCCACAACATCGTCCAAACACCCTTTTCCTGTTTTCACAATGGTGGGGACCGCTGCTTTAAATGCTGACACACCAAGCTTCTTTATCATGGGAAGAGCTGATCTAATTATACTTCCGAATATCCCATGGCCATGTTGTCTTTTAGCTCCACCGAAAGCAGGTAATTGTCTACCTCCAAACTGCAAGCACTTGTAATATTGCCCGTATTCACCTCTTAGTGCTGTGTGCATGGGTGAGGCGTTCATATAGTAACTTATCATTATCTTTTTTGGAGATGTGCAGGTTTTTATTCATAATATTGACCCCTATTTGCACTATCAGTCTTATCACCTCATTGGACAATCCAATCATTATATGTTTACACTCTTTACCAGTGCATTTAGAGAGATGTCTTAATAGAGGAAGGTGCTTCTATATCAGTGCGAGTTGTTAAGACTTCATTGTTTCTGTGTAGTAGGAATGATAACAGTTGTCTTAAGAGTTGTGGTGACACTGTTACGCACTCTTAGGGTGTTCGGGTGTAGTCTGCTAGTCCAGCAATAGATATGAGTGTCTTGACGTTGTTTCTTCATTATGTACGTTAGTAAGAATACCAGGATGAGTTGGAAACACTTGAAGGGATAGAGCATGAATTTGAGTTATATCTCTTGGATTTTTGAAAATTATCATATAATGAGCATTCAGAAATCCTTATTCAGAAGAAATTGATTTTGAGTTATGAATATAACACTCATATTTCTATGATGAGAACCTTTTATGAATAGATCTCTTGTCAGAAGTGCATTTTCTTTATCCAACAGATCATCTATTATAAGAAGAGAGTGTTTAGATAAATCTTTCTTTCCATGTAAAAGTTCATCTCTTAAAAGGAGGCCTTCGTTGAATTCAACTTTTCCTTGATACTTTTTGAAAACATCTTGCCATTGACCATAGCAATATGTTATGTCAACCACTGGTGGATTTATCACATCTTTTGCATTTTCTATAATCTCAAATACTAATTGAGTTTTACCACATCCTGAAGGTCCAGCGATAAGACATGTGAAAGGTCCTTGTAGTCTTGGGTGGAATGCAATTTCCTTTCCACTTTCCATTTTTTCTTAAAGAATCTATAATACGTCTGACCCTTTCAATGGTTAATGTACTGAATGACACTTCTAATGAAAAACAATCCTTTTTGTATAGTTTTGATAACATAAGAGTGTTTTTCCTCTCACAAAATAAAATAACGACAATTTAAGAGCGATGGCATCATAACAACATTTTATGAGGAATGAAACAAAAGAATACTAGATTAAAAGTGGAAACGGTGATAATATGGTTTTTCTCTTTCCCAAGACAAAAGAATAACAAATTGATGACACATTCTTTTTAAATCGTGAAACCGAACCATCAACGGTTCCCATACTTTTTCTTTTTTATTTGAACTGTCTTTGTTATGGAACATCCTCTGTATGTCAGGTGCAAAACGTACCCTCCGAACTCATACCGACCTCCGAACTGCGCCCTCGACGGGGATCACCCGCAAGCGGAGCAGAGCGCATTTGCGTTTGTCTTGAATGAGTAAAGGGGTGCGCTTGTGTGCACCCTCTTTTCTCTTTTCAAGAAAGCGTGGGACGCCGTTTAAGGTGTCTGTGTTTTTATATTTACAACTTTAAGTGGAGAGAACCACTTTACTTATGATTAGAATTACAAGCTGGAAGTATCAATTTATTGTCAACTGGTAGGTCACAGTAGATAAACCTAACCCGCATCTACTTATTCATAGTATGTAAGCATTTTTAGAATGACAGCATAAATAATGACATGATTTATAGTCCTTTATAGTAAATAAAAGGACGTCTTTATATTATCAGTGTGAGAATGAAAGAGATTAGTTGAAGGGTGGTTTTCTACCCTTTAGTAGAAACCGAATAGTCTGGAGGTCAATATAAAAGGTCTTTATTGTTTAATAAGGAGCAATCTAGGGATAGAATAAGCGGTCACGAGAGTTGTTCCCTCTGACTTGCTCCTTCCTACAACTCTGATAATATAGTCACAACCCTCTGAGCCATGTCTGATTTCTGTATGAAACTCCTTTTCGAGGAAAAATTTGTTGGCGTCGAGGTTGTTGACAATTTTGTCAGGGTATAAAATTGTAGCATTAATCAGAGGGATCACGATTTCTTTGTGAAGAAAGATAGAAGGTTTTCCATCAGGATCTGCTTATGATTTATGCCAACAATTTCTGGTAATTCTTTCATTAACAGTGTGCTGTACATGTGCAAAGATATGACTCAAGATATGTTGTAGTGCGGTTAAACTCTCAACACGACCTTTCTTGTTGGTCAGCTTGATGTTTGGCTGTTTTGTCAAGTCGATATTTTGCACAAAGGTAGTTAGTAAAACACCTTGCGCATATAAATATAGCTTGGTAGGTGTAAATATACCTGTTCAGCCATAGCAGACAGGTTGCATCTCCTAGGGAGTACCAATGCTCATTGTAAAATCAATAACCAGACTTATATATAAAGGTGGGAACCTATGGTTAAAGTGGAGAACATTATTAGATATCGTTTGGACAATACGAGTCTTAAGGATTCAGGGGTTTTAATAGCCATACGTAGAAGGACATCTGGTGACTAGTAAGAATATTAACGCGCTAGGCCAGGCGGACTCCAAGGAGGAAACTTGCTCTGAAGCAATAGGATTGAAACCATCTACTACTTGACTAGCAATCGTAGAGGAAGTTAATTAATACAGATCGACTAAACATAATATTTAAGAACAGTTCCCTAATTATTAAGTAACACTATAACAACAACTAGCGTTCAATTTCTTCGGGTGAATTTCACCCTGAATTGGGAAGCTTCTATTTCTGGGACAGATGAATTTGATCAAATGTTGACCTCCAGTGATGTCTGCTCCTCCCGTATATGGCATGTACACCAATTCATTTCGAAAATGAGAAGGTCTCCCTATGAGGGGTGCCTGTGGCACACGGTGTTAAATTGGGGGTTGCGAGAGTGTGAACATGATCAGACTGGTGCAGTTGGTGACAAGTGTAGAAATGAATCTCAGAGGTTCTCAGAGCATATATTATTATTTTGTTAACGATCACAATACGTATCTCCAATGAAACCGATACCTCGTTACTTTCAAACTAATTGTTATCCTGTTGTTTCTTGCTAGTGCGTGTGTCAGACTCTCGCGTTGCGTCACTAATGGATCCATGTACTCAGTGATATACCCTTATCGGAAACTAAACAAAATACGAATAAAATAACGGACGATGCTTAAACAACGCTCATCAAAAACTTTGTGAAAATTGGAAAAACTGTACTATGTTGAACCGATGTTATAGTAAAATTCTGTATAAAAGGTACATGGGATGGGGGCTTCTGAACACTCTCACGATTGGTTGTAGAAGTTTGGCTGTTCGTTCAAAACCCTCTACATCTGCTGCACGTCCACCGCTCCGGCGGGGCTTCCTAAGGAGGCACCTCCTGGGAATGTGGTGATAGACCAATACTTCTACTAGTATAGAGTTTTCCCACCAAGAGGCAGGTTAACTAGCTGGGGGTTTCGTCACAGATTCATCTATGGAAACACAGTCCGGTTACGCAACAGACGGTGGAGAAGAATCTTCGATGCTCACCAACAATCTTGAAGAATACGGTGACATCTCAGATCTGTGGAACCCGGAGCCTCCTCCCCCTTTGATTGACAGTTACCCCGTCGCCGCTGCTACCCTCCAAGACCCGTGAAGGAATGTGAATCTCTTCCTGCGTCCGTCATCGTAGAGGGAGGCGAGAAAAAGACGGAGGAGGAACCAGGAGAAAAGAAAAAACCAGCGCCGCAAAAACATAAGCCTGCTTCTGAAAGGAAGCTGCACGCAAAGAAAGGTAAGACTGAAGCAGTGGACATCGACCTAGCCAACCAGCTTCAGAACACCGCTGTCATGAGGGAGATAAAGGACAAGCATGATAAAGACTCACCCCTGTCCCCTATGTTCGACCTCACCGGGCTAATCTGGCCACTGGACTAGCTAGGACAGGACTTACAAGGACAGATACGCATTAGGAAAGCCTAAGAAGGTCTGCTACATGAACTGGGACAAAACCATCCTGATCCATGTCTATGGCCTGCCTGATCCCATAGGGGTAAGTGAGCTTAAAATTTAAAATTATAGAAAAAATGATATTATTTTATTACAGTTAACATGTACTTCATTTACAGATAGTCCACATAAGTAAAGACCTGAAATAAATAAGTTAGTGTGTAAACAGAAAGAGAAAGAAAGAAAGAAAGAAAGAGAAGAAAGAAAGAAGAAAGAAAGAAAGAA
>CAKZFK010000113.1:32500-37373 GCA_936440205.1 Lepidonotus clava | reverse complement strand
CAGTGAGGTTTTCTGACCCGCGTCACGACCCCCCGCCCTCCCCCGCGGCAGGCCAGAGCCTGCGTACGGCGTCGGCGGTCTCGCGGCTACCTCGAAACCGGCCCAAATCCTGCGTCTGAGCCCCAAAACCTGCTAGGCAGCCTCTCGCCGGCGCGGCCGTTTCACCAAACCCTGCTCGGCAGCCTCTCGCCGGCGCCGCCGTTTCACCGAACCCTGCTCGGCAGCCTCTCGCCGGCGCCGCCGTTTCACCACACCTTCTCCCGCCGCAGGCCAGAGCCTGCGTACGGCGTCGGCGGTCTCGCGGCTACCTCGAAACCGGCCCAAATCCTGCGTCTGAGCCCCAAAACCTGCTAGGCAGCCTCTCGCCGGCGCGGCCGTTTCACCAAACCCTGCTCGGCAGCCTCTCGCCGGCGCCGCCGTTTCACCAAACCCTGCTCGGCAGCCTCTCGCCGGCGCCGCCGTTTCACCATACCTTCTCCCGCCGCAGGCCAGAGCCTGCGTCGAGCGTCGACGGATCGTTACGCCAGGCCGGCGGACGGCCGCGGATTCACTTCCCAAGTCTCGCGTCGCTGCGGCGAGCCGTAGCGGCGCGCGCAGCCCGAACGCCTGCCCCAGCGCGTTTCTGTCCTCCCGCCGCGGCCAAACGCTCGACCCAGGCCTCCGGCGGACCTCGCCAGCGCGTCCGGCAGCTCGAGAAGGGCCTAGTTCCCAAGTCTCGCGTCGCTGCGTCGAGCCGTAGCGACGCGCGCAGCAGCCCGAACGCCTGCCCCAGCGCGTTTCTGTCCTCCCGCCGCGGCCAAACGCTCGACCCAGGCCTCCGGCGGACCTCGCCAGCGCGTCCGGCAGCTCGAGAAGGGCCTAGTTCCCAAGTCTCGCGTCGCTGCCGCGAGCGGTTGCGACGCGCGCAGCCCAAACGCCTGCCCCAGCGCGTTTTTGGACTTAGAAAATTTTTGAGAGCTGCGGCTGAGGACACCCCCCTATATAAGGGAAACGCAGTGAGGTTTTCTGACCCGCGTCACGGGGAAAAACGGCGGTTTTCGGGCTCTCATTCGTTAACCGCTCGACGGATCGACTCCGTTCTTTTTGCATGGTGTAGGGGACCTTTAGGCGCATCTTTGTAGGTATTGGAATCCTCGGCGATTTTGGCGATTCCGGCGATTCCGGGCCCTTGAAATCTTCGGAAGCCAAAAGCGCCCCCTAGGAGCGATCGCAGCCACTAACCTCAGCCCGACAAAAAGATGCGGCAGGGTGAGTAGGCCCTCTAGGTGAAATTTCAGGCCCGTCGGGCTAGGAGGAGACGCCTGAGAGGACGAAAACCGGAAATTTCGGACTTAGAAATTTTTCGACTGAAACCGCCGCCGTCCTCTGGCTTGGTTTAGCGATCCTGACGGACGCGTAGCCGCTACCATCCTGACAAAGTGAGTTTGGCCCGTCGCCGCTACCGTCTCGCACGAGCCGCAACGAGCACCGGGGCAAAACGGCCTGAGGGGCCGAAAACCCAAAAATGTTGGACTTTGAAATTTTTCGAGTGAAACCGCCGCCGTCCTCTGGCTTGGTTTAGCGATCGAGTGAGACGGCCGCCGTCCTCTGGCTTGGTTTAGCGTTTCGCACTTTCTGTGCACGCACGGGCGGGGAAATGAGCACCGCGCCTCGACCGCTCGTCCTACGGAGGTGATCTTGGGCTCGAATCGAAGCCCAGGACCTCCTCTACAAGATGCACTCGAAAGGGAATCCCTGGAATTCCCCGCTCTCGAGGTACGGGCCTCGGAAGGCCGTTTTTACCCTTTTTCGTCGCTTAAATGAGAGCCCCGCATCGACCGGACGTCCGGCGGAGGCGTGCCGGGGCTCGAATCGAAGCCCAGACTCTCCCCTTCGAAACGCACTCTCGTTTGAGTCGACGCGACTTGCGGTTCCAGAGATATCGAGGGATTTCCCAGGGCTTTCCGGCATGCGTGCACAGAAAGTGCCGTTAGGAGCGCCCGTAGCCGCTACCATCAGCCCGACAAAAAGATGCGGCAGGCCGAGTTGGCCCCCATAGGCGAAGTTTCAGGCCCGTCGGGCTAGGAGGAGACGCCTGAGAGGACGAAAACCGGAAATTTCGGACTTAGAAATTTTTCGACTGAAACCGCCGCCGTCCTCTGGCTTGGTTTAGCGATCCTGACGGACGCGTAGCCGCTACCATCCTGACAAAGTGAGTTTGGCCCGTCGCCGCTACCGTCTCGCACGAGCCGCAACGAGCACCGGGGCAAAACGGCCTGAGGGGCCGAAAACCCAAAAATGTTGGACTTTGAAATTTTTCGAGTGAAACCGCCGCCGTCCTCTGGCTTGGTTTAGCGATCGAGTGAGACGGCCGCCGTCCTCTGGCTTGGTTTAGCGTTTCGCACTTTCTGTGCACGCACGGGCGGGGAAATGAGCACCGCGCCTCGACCGCTCGTCCTACGGAGGTGATCTTGGGCTCGAATCGAAGCCCAGGACCTCCTCTACAAGATGCACTCGAAGGGGAATCCCTGGAATTCCCCGCTCTCGAGGTACGGGCCCCGGAAGGCCGTTTTTACCCTTTTTCGTCGCTTAAATGAGAGCCCCGCATCGACCGGACGTCCGGCGGAGGCGTGCCGGGGCTCGAATCGAAGCCCAGACTCTCCCCTTCGAAACGCACTCTCGTTTGAGTCGACGCGACTTGCGGTTCCAGAGATATCGAGGGATTTCCCAGGGCTTTCCGGCATGCGTGCACAGAAAGTGCCGTTAGGAGCGCCCGTAGCCGCTACCATCAGCCCGACAAAAAGATGCGGCAGGCCGAGTTGGCCCCCATAGGCGAAATTTCAGGCCCGTCGGGCTAGGAGGAGACGCCTGAGGGGACGAAAACCGGAAATTTCGGACTTAGAAATTTTTCGACTGAAACCGCCGCCGTCCTCTGGCTTGGTTTAGCGATCCTGACGGACGCGTAGCCGCTACCATCCTGACAAAGTGAGTTTGGCCCGTAGCCGCTACCGTCTCGCACGAGGGGTGTGGACGGAGCCGCAATGAGCACCGCGCCTCGACCGATCGTCCTACGGAGGTGATCTCGGGCTCGAATCGAAGCCCAGGACCTCCTCTACAAGATGCACTCGACGGGGAATCCCTGGAATTCCCCGCTCTCGAGGTACGGGCCCCGGAAGGCCGTTTTTACCCTTTTTCGTCGCTTAAATGAGAGCCCCGCATCGACCGGACGTCCGGCGGAGGCGTGCCGGGGCTCGAATCGAAGCCCAGACTCTCCCCTTCGAAACGCACTCTCGTTTGAGTCGATGCGACTTGCGGTTCCAGAGATATCGAGGGATTTCCCAGGGCTTTCCGGCATGCGTGCACAGAAAGTGCCGTTAGGAGCGCCCGTAGCCGCTACCATCAGCCCGACAAAAAGATGCGGCAGGCCGAGTTGGCCCCCATAGGCAAAGTTTCAGGCCCGTCGGGCTAGGAGGAGACGCCTGAGAGGACGAAAACCGGAAATTTCGGACTTAGAAATTTTTCGACTGAAACCGCCGCCGTCCTCTGGCTTGGTTTAGCGATCCTGACAGAAGCGTAGCCGCTACCATCCTGGACGGCGGCCGTTTCACTTTCTGTGCACGCACGAGGGGTGTGGACGGAGCCGCAATGAGCACCGCGCCTCGACCGCTCGTCCTACGGAGTTGATCTCGGGCTCGAATCGAAGCCCAGGACCTCCTCTACAAGATGCACTCGACGGGGAATCCCTGGAATTCCCCGCTCTCGAGGTACGGGCCCCGGAAGGCCGTTTTTACCCTTTTTCGTCGCTTAAATGAGAGCCCCGCATCGACCGGACGTCCGGCGGAGGCGTGCCGGGGCTCGAATCGAAGCCCAGACTCTCCCCTTCGAAACGCACTCTCGTTTGAGTCGACGCGACTTGCGGTTCCAGAGATATCGAGGGATTTCCCAGGGCTTTCCGGCATGCGTGCACAGAAAGTGCCGTTAGGAGCGCCCGTAGCCGCTACCATCAGCCCGACAAAAAGATGCGGCAGGCCGAGTTGGCCCCCATAGGCGAAATTTCAGGCCCGTCGGGCTAGGAGGAGACGCCTGAGGGGACGAAAACCGGAAATTTCGGACTTAGAAATTTTTCGACTGAAACCGCCGCCGTCCTCTGGCTTGGTTTAGCGATCCTGACGGACGCGTAGCCGCTACCATCCTGACAAAGTGAGTTTGGCCCGTAGCCGCTACCGTCTCGCACGAGGGGTGTGGACGGAGCCGCAATGAGCACCGCGCCTCGACCGATCGTCCTACGGAGGTGATCTCGGGCTCGAATCGAAGCCCAGGACCTCCTCTACAAGATGCACTCGACGGGGAATCCCTGGAATTCCCCGCTCTCGAGGTACGGGCCCCGGAAGGCCGTTTTTACCCTTTTTCGTCGCTTAAATGAGAGCCCCGCATCGACCGGACGTCCGGCGGAGGCGTGCCGGGGCTCGAATCGAAGCCCAGACTCTCCCCTTCGAAACGCACTCTCGTTTGAGTCGACGCGACTTGCGGATCCAGAGATATTAGCGATGCGGCTCCGTCCACAAGGGGCGTGGACGGAGCCGCATTCAGCACTGTGCCTCACCCGGGCCTCCCACGGGGCTGATCTGGGGCTCGAATCGAAGTTCAGCACCTGACCTACAAGGCGAACTTCGAACGGAGTCCCTGCGATCGCCGGTTGAGGAGATACAGGCCCCGGAAGGCCCGTTTTGTCCGTCAGCCCTTTTCCTCACTTTCTGTGCACGCACGAGGGGTGTGGACGGAGCCGCAACGAGCACAGCGCCTCAACCGCTCGACCCACAGGGCTGATCTTGGGCTCGAATCGAAGCTCAGGACCTGCCCTACGAGGTGGTCTACGGACGGAGTCTCGGGGATC
>CAKZFK010000113.1:17500-22500 GCA_936440205.1 Lepidonotus clava | reverse complement strand
CTCGGCAGCCTCTCGCCGGCGCCGCCGTTTCACCGAACCCTGCTCGGCAGCCTCTCGCCGGCGCCGCCGTTTCACCACACCTTCTCCCGCCGCAGGCCAGAGCCTGCGTACGGCGTCGGCGGTCTCGCGGCTACCTCGAAACCGGCCCAAATCCTGCGTCTGAGCCCCAAAACCTGCTAGGCAGCCTCTCGCCGGCGCGGCCGTTTCACCAAACCCTGCTCGGCAGCCTCTCGCCGGCGCCGCCGTTTCACCAAACCCTGCTCGGCAGCCTCTCGCCGGCGCCGCCGTTTCACCATACCTTCTCCCGCCGCAGGCCAGAGCCTGCGTCGAGCGTCGACGGATCGTTACGCCAGGCCGGCGGACGGCCGCGGATTCACTTCCCAAGTCTCGCGTCGCTGCGGCGAGCCGTAGCGGCGCGCGCAGCACCGAACGCCTGCCCCAGCGCGTTTCTGTCCTCCCGCCGCGGCCAAACGCTCGACCCAGGCCTCCGGCGGACCTCGCCAGCGCGTCCGGCAGCTCGAGAAGGGCCTAGTTCCCAAGTCTCGCGTCGCTGCGTCGAGCCGTAGCGACGCGCGCAGCCCGAACGCCTGCCCCAGCGCGTTTCTGTCCTCCCGCCGCGGCCAAACGCTCGACCCAGGCCTCCGGCGGACCTCGCCAGCGCGTCCGGCAGCTCGAGAAGGGCCTAGTTCCCAAGTCTCGCGTCGCTGCCGCGAGCGGTTGCGACGCGCGCAGCCCAAACGCCTGCCCCAGCGCGTTTTTGGACTTAGAAAATTTTTGAGAGCTGCGGCTGAGGACACCCCCCTATATAAGGGAAACGCAGTGAGGTTTTCTGACCCGCGTCACGGGGAAAAACGGCGGTTTTCGGGCTCTCATTCGTTAACCGCTCGACGGATCGACTCCGTTCTTTTTGCATGGTGTAGGGGACCTTTAGGCGCATCTTTGTAGGTATTGGAATCCTCGGCGATTTTGGCGATTCCGGCGATTCCGGGCCCTTGAAATCTTCGGAAGCCAAAAGCGCCCCCTAGGAGCGATCGCAGCCACTAACCTCAGCCCGACAAAAAGATGCGGCAGGGTGAGTAGGCCCTCTAGGTGAAATTTCAGGCCCGTCGGGCTAGGAGGAGACGCCTGAGAGGACGAAAACCGGAAATTTCGGACTTAGAAATTTTTCGACTGAAACCGCCGCCGTCCTCTGGCTTGGTTTAGCGATCCTGACGGACGCGTAGCCGCTACCATCCTGACAAAGTGAGTTTGGCCCGTCGCCGCTACCGTCTCGCACGAGCCGCAACGAGCACCGGGGCAAAACGGCCTGAGGGGCCGAAAACCCAAAAATGTTGGACTTTGAAATTTTTCGAGTGAAACCGCCGCCGTCCTCTGGCTTGGTTTAGCGATCGAGTGAGACGGCCGCCGTCCTCTGGCTTGGTTTAGCGTTTCGCACTTTCTGTGCACGCACGGGCGGGGAAATGAGCACCGCGCCTCGACCGCTCGTCCTACGGAGGTGATCTTGGGCTCGAATCGAAGCCCAGGACCTCCTCTACAAGATGCACTCGAAAGGGAATCCCTGGAATTCCCCGCTCTCGAGGTACGGGCCTCGGAAGGCCGTTTTTACCCTTTTTCGTCGCTTAAATGAGAGCCCCGCATCGACCGGACGTCCGGCGGAGGCGTGCCGGGGCTCGAATCGAAGCCCAGACTCTCCCCTTCGAAACGCACTCTCGTTTGAGTCGACGCGACTTGCGGTTCCAGAGATATCGAGGGATTTCCCAGGGCTTTCCGGCATGCGTGCACAGAAAGTGCCGTTAGGAGCGCCCGTAGCCGCTACCATCAGCCCGACAAAAAGATGCGGCAGGCCGAGTTGGCCCCCATAGGCGAAGTTTCAGGCCCGTCGGGCTAGGAGGAGACGCCTGAGAGGACGAAAACCGGAAATTTCGGACTTAGAAATTTTTCGACTGAAACCGCCGCCGTCCTCTGGCTTGGTTTAGCGATCCTGACGGACGCGTAGCCGCTACCATCCTGACAAAGTGAGTTTGGCCCGTCGCCGCTACCGTCTCGCACGAGCCGCAACGAGCACCGGGGCAAAACGGCCTGAGGGGCCGAAAACCCAAAAATGTTGGACTTTGAAATTTTTCGAGTGAAACCGCCGCCGTCCTCTGGCTTGGTTTAGCGATCGAGTGAGACGGCCGCCGTCCTCTGGCTTGGTTTAGCGTTTCGCACTTTCTGTGCACGCACGGGCGGGGAAATGAGCACCGCGCCTCGACCGCTCGTCCTACGGAGGTGATCTTGGGCTCGAATCGAAGCCCAGGACCTCCTCTACAAGATGCACTCGAAGGGGAATCCCTGGAATTCCCCGCTCTCGAGGTACGGGCCTCGGAAGGCCGTTTTTACCCTTTTTCGTCGCTTAAATGAGAGCCCCGCATCGACCGGACGTCCGGCGGAGGCGTGCCGGGGCTCGAATCGAAGCCCAGACTCTCCCCTTCGAAACGCACTCTCGTTTGAGTCGACGCGACTTGCGGTTCCAGAGATATCGAGGGATTTCCCAGGGCTTTCCGGCATGCGTGCACAGAAAGTGCCGTTAGGAGCGCCCGTAGCCGCTACCATCAGCCCGACAAAAAGATGCGGCAGGCCGAGTTGGCCCCCATAGGCGAAATTTCAGGCCCGTCGGGCTAGGAGGAGACGCCTGAGGGGACGAAAACCGGAAATTTCGGACTTAGAAATTTTTCGACTGAAACCGCCGCCGTCCTCTGGCTTGGTTTAGCGATCCTGACGGACGCGTAGCCGCTACCATCCTGACAAAGTGAGTTTGGCCCGTAGCCGCTACCGTCTCGCACGAGGGGTGTGGACGGAGCCGCAATGAGCACCGCGCCTCGACCGATCGTCCTACGGAGGTGATCTCGGGCTCGAATCGAAGCCCAGGACCTCCTCTACAAGATGCACTCGACGGGGAATCCCTGGAATTCCCCGCTCTCGAGGTACGGGCCCCGGAAGGCCGTTTTTACCCTTTTTCGTCGCTTAAATGAGAGCCCCGCATCGACCGGACGTCCGGCGGAGGCGTGCCGGGGCTCGAATCGAAGCCCAGACTCTCCCCTTCGAAACGCACTCTCGTTTGAGTCGATGCGACTTGCGGTTCCAGAGATATCGAGGGATTTCCCAGGGCTTTCCGGCATGCGTGCACAGAAAGTGCCGTTAGGAGCGCCCGTAGCCGCTACCATCAGCCCGACAAAAAGATGCGGCAGGCCGAGTTGGCCCCCATAGGCAAAGTTTCAGGCCCGTCGGGCTAGGAGGAGACGCCTGAGAGGACGAAAACCGGAAATTTCGGACTTAGAAATTTTTCGACTGAAACCGCCGCCGTCCTCTGGCTTGGTTTAGCGATCCTGACAGAAGCGTAGCCGCTACCATCCTGGACGGCGGCCGTTTCACTTTCTGTGCACGCACGAGGGGTGTGGACGGAGCCGCAATGAGCACCGCGCCTCGACCGCTCGTCCTACGGAGTTGATCTCGGGCTCGAATCGAAGCCCAGGACCTCCTCTACAAGATGCACTCAACGGGGAATCCCTGGAATTCCCCGCTCTCGAGGTACGGGCCCCGGAAGGCCGTTTTTACCCTTTTTCGTCGCTTAAATGAGAGCCCCGCATCGACCGGACGTCCGGCGGAGGCGTGCCGGGGCTCGAATCGAAGCCCAGACTCTCCCCTTCGAAACGCACTCTCGTTTGAGTCGACGCGACTTGCGGTTCCAGAGATATCGAGGGATTTCCCAGGGCTTTCCGGCATGCGTGCACAGAAAGTGCCGTTAGGAGCGCCCGTAGCCGCTACCATCAGCCCGACAAAAAGATGCGGCAGGCCGAGTTGGCCCCCATAGGCGAAATTTCAGGCCCGTCGGGCTAGGAGGAGACGCCTGAGGGGACGAAAACCGGAAATTTCGGACTTAGAAATTTTTCGACTGAAACCGCCGCCGTCCTCTGGCTTGGTTTAGCGATCCTGACGGACGCGTAGCCGCTACCATCCTGACAAAGTGAGTTTGGCCCGTAGCCGCTACCGTCTCGCACGAGGGGTGTGGACGGAGCCGCAATGAGCACCGCGCCTCGACCGATCGTCCTACGGAGGTGATCTCGGGCTCGAATCGAAGCCCAGGACCTCCTCTACAAGATGCACTCGACGGGGAATCCCTGGAATTCCCCGCTCTCGAGGTACGGGCCCCGGAAGGCCGTTTTTACCCTTTTTCGTCGCTTAAATGAGAGCCCCGCATCGACCGGACGTCCGGCGGAGGCGTGCCGGGGCTCGAATCGAAGCCCAGACTCTCCCCTTCGAAACGCACTCTCGTTTGAGTCGACGCGACTTGCGGATCCAGAGATATTAGCGATGCGGCTCCGTCCACAAGGGGCGTGGACGGAGCCGCATTCAGCACTGTGCCTCACCCGGGCCTCCCACGGGGCTGATCTGGGGCTCGAATCGAAGTTCAGCACCTGACCTACAAGGCGAACTTCGAACGGAGTCCCTGCGATCGCCGGTTGAGGAGATACAGGCCCCGGAAGGCCCGTTTTGTCCGTCAGCCCTTTTCCTCACTTTCTGTGCACGCACGAGGGGTGTGGACGGAGCCGCAACGAGCACAGCGCCTCAACCGCTCGACCCACAGGGCTGATCTTGGGCTCGAATCGAAGCTCAGGACCTGCCCTACGAGGTGGTCTACGGACGGAGTCTCGGGGATCCCCGGTTAAGGAGACTCGGGCCCCTGACGGGCTATCGTGGGGTAAATCCCGCATAAGAATTAGGGACGGAGCTAACATCTCTGGATCCGTCGATCGCAGGGACTCCGTTCGAAGTTCGCCTCGTAGGTCGTGAGCTGAGCTTCGATTCGAGCCCCAGATCAGCCCCGTGGGAGGCCCGGGTGAGGAGCAGTGCTGAATGCGGCTCCGTCCACGCCCCTTGTGGACGGAGCCGCATCGCAAATATCTCTGGATCCGCAAGTCGCGTCGACTCAAACCAGGCAGCGTTTCGAAGGGGAGAGTGTG
>CAKZFK010000113.1:2500-7500 GCA_936440205.1 Lepidonotus clava | reverse complement strand
TCTCCCGCCGCAGGCCAGAGCCTGCGTCGAGCGTCGACGGATCGTTACGCCAGGCCGGCGGACGGCCGCGGATTCACTTCCCAAGTCTCGCGTCGCTGCGGCGAGCCGTAGCGGCGCGCGCAGCCCGAACGCCTGCCCCAGCGCGTTTCTGTCCTCCCGCCGCGGCCAAACGCTCGACCCAGGCCTCCGGCGGACCTCGCCAGCGCGTCCGGCAGCTCGAGAAGGGCCTAGTTCCCAAGTCTCGCGTCGCTGCGTCGAGCCGTAGCGACGCGCGCAGCCCGAACGCCTGCCCCAGCGCGTTTCTGTCCTCCCGCCGCGGCCAAACGCTCGACCCAGGCCTCCGGCGGACCTCGCCAGCGCGTCCGGCAGCTCGAGAAGGGCCTAGTTCCCAAGTCTCGCGTCGCTGCCGCGAGCGGTTGCGACGCGCGCAGCCCAAACGCCTGCCCCAGCGCGTTTTTGGACTTAGAAAATTTTTGAGAGCTGCGGCTGAGGACACCCCCCTATATAAGGGAAACGCAGTGAGGTTTTCTGACCCGCGTCACGGGGAAAAACGGCGGTTTTCGGGCTCTCATTCGTTAACCGCTCGACGGATCGACTCCGTTCTTTTTGCATGGTGTAGGGGACCTTTAGGCGCATCTTTGTAGGTATTGGAATCCTCGGCGATTTTGGCGATTCCGGCGATTCCGGGCCCTTGAAATCTTCGGAAGCCAAAAGCGCCCCCTAGGAGCGATCGCAGCCACTAACCTCAGCCCGACAAAAAGATGCGGCAGGGTGAGTAGGCCCTCTAGGTGAAATTTCAGGCCCGTCGGGCTAGGAGGAGACGCCTGAGAGGACGAAAACCGGAAATTTCGGACTTAGAAATTTTTCGACTGAAACCGCCGCCGTCCTCTGGCTTGGTTTAGCGATCCTGACGGACGCGTAGCCGCTACCATCCTGACAAAGTGAGTTTGGCCCGTCGCCGCTACCGTCTCGCACGAGCCGCAACGAGCACCGGGGCAAAACGGCCTGAGGGGCCGAAAACCCAAAAATGTTGGACTTTGAAATTTTTCGAGTGAAACCGCCGCCGTCCTCTGGCTTGGTTTAGCGATCGAGTGAGACGGCCGCCGTCCTCTGGCTTGGTTTAGCGTTTCGCACTTTCTGTGCACGCACGGGCGGGGAAATGAGCACCGCGCCTCGACCGCTCGTCCTACGGAGGTGATCTTGGGCTCGAATCGAAGCCCAGGACCTCCTCTACAAGATGCACTCGAAAGGGAATCCCTGGAATTCCCCGCTCTCGAGGTACGGGCCTCGGAAGGCCGTTTTTACCCTTTTTCGTCGCTTAAATGAGAGCCCCGCATCGACCGGACGTCCGGCGGAGGCGTGCCGGGGCTCGAATCGAAGCCCAGACTCTCCCCTTCGAAACGCACTCTCGTTTGAGTCGACGCGACTTGCGGTTCCAGAGATATCGAGGGATTTCCCAGGGCTTTCCGGCATGCGTGCACAGAAAGTGCCGTTAGGAGCGCCCGTAGCCGCTACCATCAGCCCGACAAAAAGATGCGGCAGGCCGAGTTGGCCCCCATAGGCGAAGTTTCAGGCCCGTCGGGCTAGGAGGAGACGCCTGAGAGGACGAAAACCGGAAATTTCGGACTTAGAAATTTTTCGACTGAAACCGCCGCCGTCCTCTGGCTTGGTTTAGCGATCCTGACGGACGCGTAGCCGCTACCATCCTGACAAAGTGAGTTTGGCCCGTCGCCGCTACCGTCTCGCACGAGCCGCAACGAGCACCGGGGCAAAACGGCCTGAGGGGCCGAAAACCCAAAAATGTTGGACTTTGAAATTTTTCGAGTGAAACCGCCGCCGTCCTCTGGCTTGGTTTAGCGATCGAGTGAGACGGCCGCCGTCCTCTGGCTTGGTTTAGCGTTTCGCACTTTCTGTGCACGCACGGGCGGGGAAATGAGCACCGCGCCTCGACCGCTCGTCCTACGGAGGTGATCTTGGGCTCGAATCGAAGCCCAGGACCTCCTCTACAAGATGCACTCGAAGGGGAATCCCTGGAATTCCCCGCTCTCGAGGTACGGGCCTCGGAAGGCCGTTTTTACCCTTTTTCGTCGCTTAAATGAGAGCCCCGCATCGACCGGACGTCCGGCGGAGGCGTGCCGGGGCTCGAATCGAAGCCCAGACTCTCCCCTTCGAAACGCACTCTCGTTTGAGTCGACGCGACTTGCGGTTCCAGAGATATCGAGGGATTTCCCAGGGCTTTCCGGCATGCGTGCACAGAAAGTGCCGTTAGGAGCGCCCGTAGCCGCTACCATCAGCCCGACAAAAAGATGCGGCAGGCCGAGTTGGCCCCCATAGGCGAAATTTCAGGCCCGTCGGGCTAGGAGGAGACGCCTGAGGGGACGAAAACCGGAAATTTCGGACTTAGAAATTTTTCGACTGAAACCGCCGCCGTCCTCTGGCTTGGTTTAGCGATCCTGACGGACGCGTAGCCGCTACCATCCTGACAAAGTGAGTTTGGCCCGTAGCCGCTACCGTCTCGCACGAGGGGTGTGGACGGAGCCGCAATGAGCACCGCGCCTCGACCGATCGTCCTACGGAGGTGATCTCGGGCTCGAATCGAAGCCCAGGACCTCCTCTACAAGATGCACTCGACGGGGAATCCCTGGAATTCCCCGCTCTCGAGGTACGGGCCCCGGAAGGCCGTTTTTACCCTTTTTCGTCGCTTAAATGAGAGCCCCGCATCGACCGGACGTCCGGCGGAGGCGTGCCGGGGCTCGAATCGAAGCCCAGACTCTCCCCTTCGAAACGCACTCTCGTTTGAGTCGATGCGACTTGCGGTTCCAGAGATATCGAGGGATTTCCCAGGGCTTTCCGGCATGCGTGCACAGAAAGTGCCGTTAGGAGCGCCCGTAGCCGCTACCATCAGCCCGACAAAAAGATGCGGCAGGCCGAGTTGGCCCCCATAGGCAAAGTTTCAGGCCCGTCGGGCTAGGAGGAGACGCCTGAGAGGACGAAAACCGGAAATTTCGGACTTAGAAATTTTTCGACTGAAACCGCCGCCGTCCTCTGGCTTGGTTTAGCGATCCTGACAGAAGCGTAGCCGCTACCATCCTGGACGGCGGCCGTTTCACTTTCTGTGCACGCACGAGGGGTGTGGACGGAGCCGCAATGAGCACCGCGCCTCGACCGCTCGTCCTACGGAGTTGATCTCGGGCTCGAATCGAAGCCCAGGACCTCCTCTACAAGATGCACTCAACGGGGAATCCCTGGAATTCCCCGCTCTCGAGGTACGGGCCCCGGAAGGCCGTTTTTACCCTTTTTCGTCGCTTAAATGAGAGCCCCGCATCGACCGGACGTCCGGCGGAGGCGTGCCGGGGCTCGAATCGAAGCCCAGACTCTCCCCTTCGAAACGCACTCTCGTTTGAGTCGACGCGACTTGCGGTTCCAGAGATATCGAGGGATTTCCCAGGGCTTTCCGGCATGCGTGCACAGAAAGTGCCGTTAGGAGCGCCCGTAGCCGCTACCATCAGCCCGACAAAAAGATGCGGCAGGCCGAGTTGGCCCCCATAGGCGAAATTTCAGGCCCGTCGGGCTAGGAGGAGACGCCTGAGGGGACGAAAACCGGAAATTTCGGACTTAGAAATTTTTCGACTGAAACCGCCGCCGTCCTCTGGCTTGGTTTAGCGATCCTGACGGACGCGTAGCCGCTACCATCCTGACAAAGTGAGTTTGGCCCGTAGCCGCTACCGTCTCGCACGAGGGTGTGTGGACGGAGCCGCAATGAGCACCGCGCCTCGACCGATCGTCCTACGGAGGTGATCTCGGGCTCGAATCGAAGCCCAGGACCTCCTCTACAAGATGCACTCGACGGGGAATCCCTGGAATTCCCCGCTCTCGAGGTACGGGCCCCGGAAGGCCGTTTTTACCCTTTTTCGTCGCTTAAATGAGAGCCCCGCATCGACCGGACGTCCGGCGGAGGCGTGCCGGGGCTCGAATCGAAGCCCAGACTCTCCCCTTCGAAACGCACTCTCGTTTGAGTCGACGCGACTTGCGGATCCAGAGATATTAGCGATGCGGCTCCGTCCACAAGGGGCGTGGACGGAGCCGCATTCAGCACTGTGCCTCACCCGGGCCTCCCACGGGGCTGATCTGGGGCTCGAATCGAAGTTCAGCACCTGACCTACAAGGCGAACTTCGAACGGAGTCCCTGCGATCGCCGGTTGAGGAGATACAGGCCCCGGAAGGCCCGTTTTGTCCGTCAGCCCTTTTCCTCACTTTCTGTGCACGCACGAGGGGTGTGGACGGAGCCGCAACGAGCACAGCGCCTCAACCGCTCGACCCACAGGGCTGATCTTGGGCTCGAATCGAAGCTCAGGACCTGCCCTACGAGGTGGTCTACGGACGGAGTCTCGGGGATCCCCGGTTAAGGAGACTCGGGCCCCTGACGGGCTATCGTGGGGTAAATCCCGCATAAGAATTAGGGACGGAGCTAACATCTCTGGATCCGTCGATCGCAGGGACTCCGTTCGAAGTTCGCCTCGTAGGTCGTGAGCTGAGCTTCGATTCGAGCCCCAGATCAGCCCCGTGGGAGGCCCGGGTGAGGAGCAGTGCTGAATGCGGCTCCGTCCACGCCCCTTGTGGACGGAGCCGCATCGCAAATATCTCTGGATCCGCAAGTCGCGTCGACTCAAACCAGGCAGCGTTTCGAAGGGGAGAGTGTGGGCTTCGATTCGAGTCCCAGCACGACTCCGGCGGACGTCCGGTCGCAGCGTGGCAGAGGGTAGCAGGGCCAAAGACTGGCAGCAGCCTCTCGGCACTTTCTGTGCACGCACGGAGCAGAGGGTAGCAGGGCCAAAGACCAGAGACTGGGGCAGAACTTCAGGCTCTCTCAAGCAGTCGCACTTACTTTCTGTGCACGCACGGAGCAGGGACAGGGCCAAAGACCAAACACTGCCAGGCTCTGAGCAGCAGCCAGACTCACTTTCTGTGCACGCACGGAGCAGTGGGTAGCAGGACCAAAG